>JASVER010000051.1:881736-1052370 GCA_030449065.1 Oceanodroma leucorhoa | reverse complement strand
GGGGGGGCCGTGCCTGTGCATTGGGGGGGGCTGTAGACATGCAATGGGGCAGTGCAATGGGGTGGGGGCTGTATGCACGGAGGGGACGTCTAGTGCAGGAGCAGGAGGGGTATGCATTGGGGCCAGCCCTCTCTCCCCCCAACCCTAGTCCCCCCCACTCACCTTGGGGCCACGAGCCCTGTCTCCTGTGTCCCTGCCGGTGCCGAGGCCGGGTCCCCCCGGCCGGGCCCCCCGCGGGGAGGAAACGGCCGCTGGGCTGGGATCGGTGAGGAGCGGCTGCGGGTGCCACGGCCCTTCCTGCAGAGCCACGAATGCAAATCCTGCACAAACACGGCCTCTCCCACAGCTCTGCCCGCCGTGGGGCACCCCGGGGGGAAAAGGGGCAAGGAAGTCCCGGGGACGGGGAGACGACGACCTCCGAAATGAGATTTTGGTACCGGTCACTGACCGGTACCCACTGGTTTGGGTACCCGCAGGTGATGGGCAGCCCCCGATTTTGGTATCCACCAGAAAGCATCTCTGGAGGTCAGGACGGGCGCACGGCCCCTTGCTGCTGGGCACCAACTTATACAACAATTTTAGATTTTTTCCTCTATTTTTTCACGTTGCCTTTTTAGCTGAAACACCTTCAGGGCTGATGAGCAGCAKCTGCAACCCGGACACGTGCAAACGCTCCCGGCCCCTCCACTCCCCCGGGAAGCCAAAATAAGGCAAGTGAATCCCTGAGGCCAAAAGGTCCCTCTGAGGCGGCTSTGGGAGCCGAGAGCCCAGAACGGGTCCAGGGTGAACCCCGGCAGCACTGGAAGGGGGATCCCATACCCGCAGCACCAGCCTCGCCTGGAAAAACTCTGCAAAAAAGGAGGAAATCTGTCAAAAAAGAAACAAAAGGCAGCTGGAAAGGTCACAGGCTTGGAGCCACCAGGAAAATGTATGTAGAGGTCGGAAAYACACCCCATGGATGCAAAGCCGGGAGCAGGCAGGGAGCCCTGAAACGGGAAGCGAGAGCCTGCAAGCGGAGAAGGGGAGACAGCACCGGGGTGGGGATACAGAAACCCCCGAGCAGCCCCGTGGGCCCCAACCTTGGAGCCGGCCCCTCCTGAGTGACCAAAAAGGGAAGAATAAAAGTATACAATAAAATAATCTGACCTGTAGTGGGCAGCAGCTTCCTTGGCATGGGGCAGGCATCGTGCGCAGGATCCGGCCCCGCGGGGTGATTTCCAGACCCTTTTACCAAGCATCGAGCCCCCCTTTTTGCAGCGCTACCGACCGCCCCCGACTCCGCAGCCGCGTTAGCAATGGCTCGGGGCGTTGGGTGGGTTTTTTTTCCTTTTATATCACCCACCTTGTGTTGATCTGCCCTGAATTTCTGCTGCTGCTCCAGCCCCTCGCCTCCACAGGGTCCCTCCGCACCGTCAGCCCTTCTGCATCCTAAACCCGGCGCATCAGCAAGAAGCACGAAGAGCAGCAAGCTCAGYGTAAAACCAGCAGCAGATCAGCGACTTCCCGGGCAGGATACGGCCCTGGGGCCATCGAGCCGGACCCCACGTTCTTCCCAATCTCACTCTTAGCAAAAATTTCCAACCTTTGTAAGCAGCTCTGCTTTAACACGTCCTAAATAACCCAAACAGTTTATCCGTGGGCTGGGGAACGTCCCTTGTAGAGATGCCGCATCCTGCTTGGGTTATCATGGCCCTTCTAAACAGTTTATAAATAGACCAAAGTAAATGGTCTATTTTTGTTGCTCTTTTTGAAGGAAAGCGAGGATTTTTATCCAATTTCTTTTTTTACAGCCATTCAAGGAGCGCTGGTCCAGGTGGCCGCTCCTAAAACCCAATTTAAATCTGCTGCTTCTTTCTCTTAGAGCTGAGCTCCATCCCCACCTCACTAAAACAATTAAAAAAGGGAAAAAAAAGCCAAAGAAAAATGGGTTTGGCAGCTTCACCCCCTCACGTGCCGGCCTCGGCAGTGTCGCGGGGCCGCCGGGAAGGTCGCGGTCGCACCGTGAGGCGCCGGCCGGGCTCAGAGCCAGGGCAGCAAGTGGGGTGGGTGCCGGGGCGGCAATGGGAGAGGGCAGGGACCAGCGGCACACGTTGCTGCGCCCGGGAGGCTTCCATTGCTTTTCACATTAAAAAGTGGAAAAGCGGGGGAAAAAA
The DNA here is from genome assembly GCA_030449065.1 of Oceanodroma leucorhoa. Classification (NCBI taxonomy): domain Eukaryota; kingdom Metazoa; phylum Chordata; class Aves; order Procellariiformes; genus Oceanodroma; species Oceanodroma leucorhoa. Next base: position 1,050,217 of record JASVER010000051.1, on the reverse strand, counting down.
TGGAAAATTCAGGAAATAATTTGGAAAAGATGGAGAGCAGCGCGTGCCCGCAGCCGCTCCCCCTGCAGCGGGTGGGACAGTCACCCACGCAGCATCCTCCCGTCAGCATCCCCCCCGTGCCAGAAATATCGACTCATTTCACAAGGGCCCGTCAGAGAAAACCATCGTAATGCTTTCCCGCGTAAACGAGCGTTCACAGAAAGYGTTTGTCATGTGCAACGAGGGCATCCGTAAAACACCCCAGAGGAACTGAAACCATTTCCAAGCATCTAAGGAGTAAAGAAATGGGATTTTACATGCATTTTCAAGCTATATATATTTTTTTCTTTCTTTCCTCTARAAGTGGAAGCAATTTGTAAAGGCGAGGGACCTGGGACAGGGCTTCGCCTCCACCAGCAGATGCAGCTCCGGCCTGAAGCCGTGCGGCTGCACGGCAAACGGCACAGGGAAGAGCCCAAAGCCCTTTTTTTTTTTCCAGCTTCCTCCGTTCAGGCTGAAAAATTGCCTTTCCAGCTTGCTTAAATTAATTTTAAGACTTTTACATTCCATAAAAGCTGAAGCGCTCATTAAACCAGAGTTTTTCCTATTGTCACACTTTGAAACGACCACACTACAACTCAGCCAGTGGCTCTGGCTCAGCCGCGCCGGGACCTCCCGCGGGGAGAGAAGCGGCTCCAGGTCCCCTCGGCGGCGGCAACACGCACCTCCCGGCTCAGGACGGACACACTCGTYACACCCCATGGGCCCATCCCATGGGGGGAGCGTTGGGGCAGCTGGGAAAGATCAGGGCAGGAAAGATGCTCGTCCCGTGCCCTTCCCCACCCCGACCTCCGCGGGCACGGCGGGGAGGGCTGGATGCGCCCCTGGTCGCGTGGCGGGGAGGCTGGGAGCGCTGCCGGGGATGGGGTACGGCTGGGGCACGCTCGCCGCCCCCCAGCACCCTGCCTCGGGGGGTGAGGAAGCGCCGCGGCAGGAATATATCCTCCTGCACCCATACATAAATAAATAAACTTCTTTGCATCTGTAAGAAAGCTGAACCAGCCGGGGCCTGGAGTCACTGGCAGCCACGTTCCTTGCCCCAGCAGCTGGCCCTGGCTCCTCCGGTGGCCRGGGACAGCCCCAGCTGCCAGCAGCCCCGCCGCGGAGCTGCAAAGCTGGCGGTTTCTTTGATCTCAAAAGATCAAAAAAAGATGTTTCCCCGCCCTGTCGCAGCCCCGGCGCGCCCAGACGTTCAATGGTCAGCCACGAAGCGCAGAGCGGGACGTGCCGTGGCACAGCCCGGGCAGCTCCGGCTCCCACAGCCGGCAGACACCGACCCTGCCGCCCCGCAGCTGCCTACCTTTCCAGATGCTTCCAGGTGCTCAGTTTTCTTCCCCGTAAAAATAAAACAAAACAAAACAAAGAGAAGCTGTGAAACGCAGCCCTGGGGCTCTGCACCTGCAGCACGTACAGGAAAGAGGCATCCTCTAGGGATGTCCACACGACCTGCCCACATCTTGCTCCCTCTCGCCCTCCCAGAGCATGTGGGTTTTGGGTGGAGCCCAGGCACTTGTGGGCTGCTTTCATTTATTCAGCGGTGGGTGAGCACCTAAGCAAGAGCTGAGCAAGGGCACGAGGAGCTGAGCAGCCTTTGAGGGAACGTGGAGAAGTCCCCAGGAGGCGTTTGCTGCAAGGTATTTCCCTGTATCCGAAACTGGGGAGGGAAAMCCCCCCAGGACCTGCTGGAGGAGCACCGAGCAGGCAGCAGAGACCTCTGCCTGGGGTTAAACCAGCTGCGGTTCGACAAGATTGTGTGTCTCCTGTCCTCAACACGTGGGTCCCAGGGATGTCCCCAGCCCCATCCYATGCTGGGCACAACAGTGACGAGGGGAGTGCCGTGTCTTGGCCACCCCACCCAACCTCAGATGGCAACAGATCCAGCCGGGTGTCCTACCAGGGTCTGGTGGGGCTCCTCATGCGTTCGGGCATGGATTTCCCGAATGCTGTGATTTGGGATTAGCTGCTGTTCATCTTTCTTRGCTTTACCTGGAGTAATATCCTACACGTTCACAGACTGGGGTTTATTTAGTTATTAACAGAGCCCCTACAGCACAAGGAACGTTTTAAGCTTCACAGTAGAACATGCCAACCAGCTCCTAGTGCCACAAGACCACGACCCTGGAGTGAAGTGCCATGGGGAAACAAGAACACGTGCTCTCACCCACAGAGGAAAAGCTGTGAACACGCACAGGGGGAAAGTAAGTGCCGTAGCCCACTGCCCGCTGCTGCAGGAAGGATGCCCACAGTGTGGGACTTCCAGGCACTGACAAACAAGGTTAAATGTTCAATACAGGTTGTTTTCTATGTTCAATACAGGTTGTTTTCTATGTTCCACACGTCTCTCATGCACCTGGATGCGCAGCCAGGGTTACAGGCTGCTCCGGTGTTTTAAGCGTGGCCCTTTGGTATCTCAGTTCCAGCTGCCGCAGTGCCCACAGGCTGGGATAGAAGATTCAGCAGAAGAGGGGGAAGGGGGAAAGACTCCTTGGGYTGTGGAAACTCATTCTTTGCTTCACAGAAAGCAAATTTTTAGTAAAAGCCASATTTCCCCAGCATATTCCTCCTGATGAGCAAAACCCATCCGGAAAGCAGGACTGGGAACCCTGAATGCTATTAAGTGGAGATTGAACACAATCCTGAAACCCATTGCCTGATCTTGTACCCAGGTTGGGGGCATGACGTTTAACCAACGGAGCTCAGGGATTATCCCATCCAACTGCCTCATTGATCTCAGTGGTGCCAGTAACTCTGAAGCACACGATGACGATGCACCCTCGACAGCACCATCCGCGGTGTTGGGAGGGAGACGTGTATTCGTGCCATAATAAAGCAATCCTGCCCGTGCCTGGGTAATCCACTTACTCATCCTCCAGGACTAAACAGCTTGCCCTGAAGAACTGCTATGTCTCATCCATCTAAAGCATTCTTCATCCCACAATAARATTATTCCACACAATTTAAGCATCCCAAACAGGGGTAAGCAGACCCTAGAGTCTTCCTCCCACATAAGCCAAGGGAGACAGCATGAACACTTGCTTTTGTGTAGGGTCTCGCTCATCACAGCCAGCTGCAAGATGCTGCTTTAGCCACACAAAGAGACCCAGACAGCAACCGGAGCCAACAGCCCCCCTCCCAAACCCTCCTGGGGCTACAGATGGAGACCCAGCGCAAGGGAGACGGTGCCCGGCAGGCTGGGGAGTTTCCTGCCTGCCCTTTCAGCGTGGGAAGGCTGATGCCAAGAGCSCTCTGCCGAGAGGAAAGAAAAGAGCTGGTACCATCTGGAAAAGGAGACTGCTGGTTTTTATTAACCAGTGGAGTGGACCCAGACACTCACGTATGGGAGGAAAAACAATGTGGGGAGCAGGCCCAGTCCCAGAAGTGGTGGGGTGCACAGCCCAGGCTGCTGCTGAGCTGTCTCCATGCGGAAAAGGACACCCTTTTGGGAAAGAGGGCACAGCAAATCCCCAGAGCAGAGAAACTGCCCAGCAGGATGCAGAGAGCCGGGTGGCACTCAGGAGCCGAGCACAGGCACGGAGAAGCGACGCGAAGGGGAAAGCAGGGACGCTCGCAGTCTAGTTGCAGTTCTTGGGCAGGCGATAGACACCTCCGGAGTAGATGAGTTGCTGCTCCCGGACCTTTTTCTGGAGAAAACCCTGAAGCTCTTGAATATCGATTTCTGTAACCACTGGGCCTGTCATCACAAACATCTTCAGCATGCTGTGAATCCTCTCCAAGGACAGGCTCTCGAGGTTGGTCAGCATAGCCTGGATGTATGTCCAGAACAGCTGCAGAGGGGGACACACAAGCAGCAGTAAACCACACTGACATCTATACCATGAAGAAAAGGGGTGCTTTAGCATCCCATGTCCCAAAAGCAGAGCAGGGCTGTGGCTGGCAGTAAGTTCTGCTCTCAGCCATGAGCATGTGCTCTTTAAAGAGGAAATATCCAAGAATGGCATCAGGTGTTGGGACACACAGCTAGAAAGCAGGATTTGACACGCAGTACGTGCACGACCCTCAGTGGATAAACACCAGTATGACAACTGCGTGTTGCACAGTGGCACAACACACACATACAACGTGACACACAGGTAGGAAAAGCACTGGAAGTGTCCAGGAACCACAACACAGAGAAGGCGAAGGTCCAGCTGTTAGTGCTGGGTAAGCCTTTTTGGCAGTTTAAGTACCAAAAAGTGCTGCTTGGGTGAATCCAAATAAGTGATGACTATTTTCAAATATGAAATCACGTCTCAGACTTTTTTCTTTTTTTAAACTGAAAAAACACATTTAGAGAYGTCCAAACGGTTGCCTGGCTCAGCAGCCGGGCACTTTTCTGGAGGGAAGGCTACGATCCAGCACCTGCACCAGTGAGCATTAATCAAGAGATACCCACTTCAAAAAACCCTCACGCTGGACTTAGCCACTTGCAGTGGCAAATGTAAATCCAAACCGCAAATGGAATCCATCATCTTCATCAGATTCCCCAAAGCCAAAAGCACAGGACATTTGCATCGTCCTGCYGGCTTCGCAAGCAGCCGAGACACACGGACAGGTACCTGCAGCTCTTCCTCTTTCTGGTCAGCCTGCGACGCCATGGCAGAGTCCCCCTCCTCGTCGCTGTCTATCAGAACGACCTTCTCCACCTGGTCCTTCTGCTCCTCCTCAATCACGGTGAAGGTGCCTTGGGGCTCTTCACGCAGGACACCCTGCTGCAGCCACAACGTCATCTTACGCTTCAGCGATGTCACGGGCACCTTGAGCACTTCACTTAGCTCTGTCAGCGTCCACGTACCTGCAGAGACCATGGATATCGGAGAAAAGCACAGGACACCTGCCCACCTCCACTGCCAGGAGCAAGCAGCTGTGTGCAGCGACTGCCTGAAAGCAGACTGGGTGCTGAGCTGTGGCCCTGCTGGGTGCTGTCTCCGAGGAGAGACAGAGACCTGGCTGAGCCCAGTGGTAGATCCAAGCCCATGAACCCTGGTCCTGCTGCCAGAGGTCTCGGAGCCTACAGCCACCCAAGCAACGTGGCCTTCCCACCCACCCATGGGAAGCAGACAGACACGGGTGGTGACAGCACTCACTCTTGGTCTGGAAGTGCAGGATGATGGCGGCATGCACAGGAGAGACGGACAGGGAGAGGGTGCGATCTGCCAGCTCCACATCCAAGCTCACCAGGCCCAGGTGGTACTTCCAGTTCAGGGTCCTCATGGCCTGGAAAAGGGAGAAGCAGCCACTCACAGCAGATCTTCTAACAGGAACCACTAAGTGCTGCGTTAATGCAAACACCCCTCTATCACCAGGGCCAGCTGTGCTCCATACACCTCTGCCAGAAACCAAAGCTGCTCCTCTCATGAGTTGCCCAGCACTGCCACCACCCAACCGTTCCCTACCCCCTCAYGGGAAACATCCTCCTCGGCACAAGTTGTTGTCCAGCCCTTGCCCAAGACCAATGCCCCTCTCCTGCCTGAAAGCCAGTCACTCAGCTCTCTGGTAGGGTAAGCACAGGTTGAGGAAACACTGGAAGACCAACTGGGCCACTCAGGACAAACTCCTACCAGAAAATAAATACTCATCCGGGGCAGGATTTCCTCGGAAGAGAAGTAATCTCTTCTGATACTGATGTGAATAGAGGACTGCTTGCTTTGAAGGCTGAGGATGCTCAAGGAGGCTGCTTCCTCCTTGCATCTCCCCCTGCATCCTCTCCTAACTAATTTTTTGCAGGCACAGAAATCAGCTGGCATCCACATCTGGCACGTAGCAGAAGAGACAGGATCTAGAGCTATGAGCTTCCCAGCCTCATGGCATGTATCATATGGTATATAATAACAAGTTCAAGAAAGGATACAGAAAACCAAGCCTGAAGTGGAGTCAGAGTGCAGGTGGACAGGCAAAGAGGAACATCTCCATGAGACACCAAATTGTGTTCAGGTTGGCTGCAAAGAACCATCTGCGCGTGCACACAGAGACTACGCTGGCATGCCAGCTAGATCTGAACCATCCATGCTCCAGATGTGTGCTCTGCACTCATCAGATAAGAAGCTGCAAGATGAGAAAGCCAAGACCACAGCTCTGGAAGTGACCTAGATCTCTCCTGGACTTCCAGACAGATGCTCCTGCTTCCAACCCATTCTGCATGTGTAGAGCAAGATGCACCTCAGCCTTCTCTATTTGACTAACTGCCATAATCAAGTGTCTGGAGAATAGAAGAATACTGCACGGTTGCTTATATTTGCTCTGTATGCCTCTCCTCCACCTTTCCATGCTGTTTATAAAGGCATGGATTCAGTTTTTGTCTGAGCCACAGTCAAACTGACCAAAAATGCTTGCACCTAAACTGTCTAACATGGAGTTCAGGGACCCTCCAAAAATGAATGAAACAACCCAGGAGAGACCACAGACAGAAGAGGAAGCAACATTCACCTAGCTCCAGACTAACAGCAAATCTTAAAATAAGACCGTGTTAAAAGAGCTTCTTTTCACAGGACAAATGGGGGAGGAGAGTGCCAGAGTACTGAAGAAGAGAGGCCCAACAGGGACAGGATGTCACTCTTACTACTATAGAACTTAGGCGAACAAGCTTAGACCAGACTTAAGATRCCTAAGAACTTCCACCTCAGTATCCATTTAACTAACAAACACTGGCATATTTTAGAAAACTCTCTTCCCTAACTGCAATCACTACGAAGGACTTTGGGATTCTACTGTAACAGCGTGGGTGTACTAGCAGCTAAAATTTATGGGATGTTAAAGGGGACTTAGCAAAAACCATGCTATATAACAAAGGGTTAAGGTTGCCTCACCTTTAATTTCTCATACTTCTTGGAATAGGCTTCCATGGCTTCCTTGACCTGCTCTGGAAGCTCTAGCTTCTCCTCTTTCAGCGGTGGCCAGAACTCACTTGACAGGATAACGGCAACGAGGCTGAACGGTGGCCTCTCCTCCTCTGGGAGTTTCTCTTCCTCATCACGAATGTTGGCATTAATGCGCCGCGAGTCAGCCATATCCTGGAAAAGGCAGAGGAAGCTAAGGCAGCTCCTTCTCTTCCAAGTCAGTGCTAACCCTTAGTAAAGGAGAAGCTTAAACAAGGTGACTAGCATTGTCTCCAAATGATGAGACGGGGGATATTGGAAAGGACACAATCATGTGTCTCTACTAGAAAGTCTGCTACGTACTCAGAAACATTTGTGGGGAGGTAGAGGAGGGGCTTACAACTCTACACTACAACCCAACACTAGCCTACACTGGARTTCCTCCAGACCTGTCTTCTTCCCACAGTGCTCCAAGTGAGTTGAACTCCAGAGTCCCAACCCTAGAGAAGCTGGAAGAGCCCAGCTCTTCAATGCCAGAACACTGTACTGCAGGAAGGGCAGGAGAGACAACAGCACCAGAGCAATCATCCCCCGGAGTCGATAACCCAGCCCACAGGGCTTAAAAAACAGGACATGATTTTGAATGCACTTCTGCCTGTCACAAATCAGCCCCCTCACTGGGGTTTTGGGAATGCTGCTTTCCTAAAAGACCCTTTTTGGGTCACTCCTCAAGTCCCTCCCCTTCCCCAATATGCTCAAACACCCAGGACTTGAATGAAAAAAAAAAAAAGAAGTTACTTTTAACATGACTTCACAATAGTGCATCTGAGCTTCACCAAACCGCAGCTTCAGCAGCTCCACGTTGCGGATTTCCCTGATAAGAGAAAGAACAGATCAGACACAGGTGCCCCAGACAGACGGGCCTGGCTTGGCCTCCACTCCTTGCAACACAGCCAAAAAAGGTAGTCCCTGGCACAAGGGTGCTCTTCCTAGGAAGCCTTGCAAGGCACATTATCTGAACAGGATGCCTCCTAGCACCTAAGTGAGGAACAGTCACTTCCTCTGGAGGCCAGCAGCTTTTTGAAGACCTTCCCATCCCCTTCATTTGGACAAGGACGGCACAAGCAAGCCACTCCCCTCGACAACACAGTGCAACCTCAGCATTTGGCGAGCCACTTGCCTGAGACTGCCCGTCCCAGACAGGGCTCGCACTAGCTGCCTTTCACAGAAAGGAAAACCCCTGCAACTGTTGAATCAAGAGACATAGTTGGGTTGCAACTGAGGTTCCCTGATGCTTCATCCCTTTTTCTTACTTTGACAGTTTCTGCTGACCCTAAGCAGCCTTTGCAGGTTGTGAGAGCCACCAGAACATGTGGGATGGAGCTAAAAGGGTGTCGGTGCCTCTGATTTCCTACCTGCTGCCCTATTAGTGCAAGCCAAGGACAGGGCTGAGCAGGGAGCAGCCCAAGAAGAGGTGAGCGCATGAAATTCTAGATGCAAACCCAAAGCTGCCAAGGAAATGGCCAAAAACATTCCTGTCTCCAGAAACAGCCATTCATAGGACTGAGTCTGAAGCACACCTTCATCAAGTGATTTTACCATGGAAAGCCCTGGGCACTTGGACCTCACCTCTCAGCACTGTAGTTGAACTGATGTAGCAGCCGGTCAGCCAGAAGTGTGCGGTATTCGTTGATAAACAGGTCCTTGCTGCCATAGATGCTCACCAGCAGGCTGATGATGTCCGAGGACCGACGCTTGGAACTTGATTTTCCTAGTGAAATCCAGCAGACGACAGCGCGAGATTAACAGAGACCTGCCCCAGCCCAGCTCAGCTCTAGAGGACCAGCAAATGAGCTGTTTAAGACTACAGTCCATCAGGGAAAACAGCAGGCTGCCATGACTTCTGGTCTTGGCATCTAACCTGGATCTGCATCAACTGGGTCAGGAACCCAGTCCCCTGGTTCTGTAATGTCATCGTCACTCTCCTGGCCGTTCTCCAGGGTCACCGGGTCAGCTTTCGAGAGCTCGTTTGCGAGATCACCGGAGCCCTCAGCGTCCCCTGTGAGACCGGCCACGATCTGCCGCACCGTGTCTTCCCGAGTCCTGCCAACAGGCAAGAGAAACAGAGCAAGGGAAGGGAAGGGGAGGGAAAGGGGATGCGTAAGACTGCCCCGCAAGCCTCTTACCTCAGATACTTCCTGATGGGCTCGCAGGCGACCTCCAGGATAACCATGGAGGGGTCAAGCTCCCGCAAGGCCTTGATGGCCGAGATATACAGAGTGATGATATCCGATGTGTTGACTCCTACAAGAGAGGGGCAGAGGGAGTCAGAGCCCCAGAGCACACACTAATGGCTTGGATGCAAGGAGCTTGGATGCTCCAAGCCCTCTGTTCGATCTATGGAGTCAGAGGCGAAGGGCTTGCTGCCCTACTGCCCCAGCCAAAGGGAGAGATTGGATCCATATGTCTGAGACACCGGTTCCAACCACCAACACAGGCTCCAAGACTGCCATAAACCAGGTGAACCCAGATTTTGCATTAGGAGCTCAGACCACACACAGCAGCAAAGCCTTTACCCACCTGGACCAAAGCTAAACTTCTAGCTCAGCTCCTCACCAYACTGCAAAAATGAGGCAAGAAGGGGCTGGGACATAATCAGCTACTGCCCGTGCACGCTCCAACACCGAGAGGATGCGATGTGCACAGCCTGGTTGCCTCTCGCTCATCAAACACGAAATCAGGTGATGGCTCCCAGTAGATCCTCACTCATGCCCAGGCTCCTTACAGTGTTATGACATACACAGGGATGTAAAACCCACCAGGATGCAGAAGTCGCATTTCCAGAGCGCTTTTCAGGGAGCTGAGCAGCTGTTGCCTCTGATTAGTCCTTTCCAGGCAGAACTTGAGGTCCTCCACAGCAGGCTTCGATTCTGGGAAATCTGCAAACCAAGCAGTGGTTAGAAACGGTGCCATGCTCCGTGGGAGGGCAAGAGGAGACACTGTGGCACATGAGGAGATGAAGATAGATCTATCATTCATCCAGTCCACGAGTGAGTGAACACTAAATGGGTCACACCTACCTCGAATAATGCTGAAGAGCTCTTCAATGCGCATGCTGGCATAGATGCGGTAGAAGAACCTTTGGACGTGGCACCGCCAGCGCTTCAAGGTGCTGCTAGCTTCTGGAGAGGAGCGTGCCAAGGGACCATCTTGCAGAAAAACCCTGCTGAGCCAGCCAATCACCTTCTCAATCCACTGCACAAGGAGAGGGAGAGTATAGAGACGGTGAACACCACAGCTGGATGCACAACCACGTCCCACACTGCCATCACCAGGCAGCTACCACAGCAAGCAGAAATGAGCAGCTAGCCAAGGACAGCATTACCTCCGGCTGCTCTCCAAATGCACCCTGGCCTGGGTTATAGCAGGAAAGCTAGCTGAAGGAATATGAACTTTAACTAAAGATACAGGATATAGACTACGCAGATATGTATGAGAAGATAAGGGGTGACTGAGGACTGTGCATAGGTGCTGGGCTCCAAAAAGGATAGGGTATATTCAAAAACTTGCAGACTATTCTATTCTTGCAGAATTCCATTCCATTCTATACTTGCAGAACTATTCTCTTTATGAGAATATGAGCAAATTGCCCATCACCTCATCCTTGGCCCAAAATTTCTACGATTCCTGAAATCAATGAAGAGCGAGCAAGCCATCCCAAGGACTCACAGACATACTCTTACCAACCAAACTCAGCCACTTGAAACCAAGACCTCAAATACCAGCCTAGTCACTGAATAATAAAATAAAAACCTGAACAGAGAGCATCAGAAGGTTAATTTTTTTATATTTGAGATTTAGTTTTCTACAGGGAAATGTGTAATTGTCAAATTTCAAATGTAGTCAACAACAATATCCAGATATTCAAAAGAAATGCTTTTTTAAATTTTATTTTTCCTTTAAGGTGGCAAACATGTAGCACTTCTTGGGATAGTATTTGAGTATTAAYAGCTAGCAAATATTAATCTTTTTTGATAACTGGATTTGGACGGCCTGAAACAAAGATGCTAAGTCCAGATCCGGTTTGATTATGTTAATTTTTAATTATCTACTCGACTGAGGAAACACTGAAGGAATGCACAAGTTCTGCTAATTACAAGGCAGGACAAACCTGAGAACTACAGAACACCTGGCCATCAATCTGAGCAAAACTGTGGAAAAGCTGATAAAGAATTCTCCTAAAGAACAAAAGGAAAGGACTATAACTGATGCAAAGCAACTCAATTTTAAGGAATACGATTATTATCAAACCAACCCATTTTTCCCCATGGGTTTATCTTCTCTAAGTGCTCCTGCTATGGAGACTGACACTCCAGACTGCTGCTGATGTGTCTGAAAAGGGGGTTTGCTGCCAGCACTTGTACTTTTAGCAAGTTGTTTCTCAGGCCTCTCCTGTTTTACCTTTAGCTTGCCAGGCTTGTGGATTTTTTCTTTTTTTGAAATATCTTCCCAATTTGGATACCGCTTCTACTGTTTTGGGGTTTTTTTGGTTTTGTTTGTTTGTTTGTTTTTTAAATCATCTCTTCCTAGTTCTGACATGCTCCAATATTCTGCGGCCAAACACGCTGGCCTTTCTGAAGAGGTGGGAGCAAGGGGACCTTCTGCAACGTCTAACAAGAGGAATGCAGTTGCATTTTCTCTGGTGCCCTTAAAATGTCCTTAAACAATCTCCAAGTCACCCAAAAGCATTTCACGCTAAGTCCAATAAAGAAAGTGTTGCACAGCAACTAAAGGGAAGTAAATATAAAATGACTGCTGATGTTTGCAGACGACAAAAACAGCCGGCATGACAAACAGCAAGGAAACTAGGGCAACCGTAGAGAGCGGTCTGGCTTGCATGGCAACCTGACTTCACACATTGTTCTTCAACACAGGCAAAGGCAGGGTCATGCATCAAGGAACAAAGAGTGCAGGGCAAGCCTGCAGAGCCAGGACTGTACCCTGGAAGAGCCATAACCCGGAGAAGAATTTTATTTTAAGGTCACACTGGGTAAACAGCCCAACACAAACTCGGCTCAAGGTAGCAGGAAAACAACTGGGTAGGTGCAAGGAAGGATTTTAATTCTGTATGGGGCCCATTGGCGAGATCAATACCAGAGCAYCACCTCCCATCTTCGCTTCCTATTTTAAAGGGATGCTAAAAAATTGGAAAGAAGAAAGAAAACAGCCACGCAAATTCAAGTTATGAGCCCACCTACACAGAGGGAGAGTTCTCTGCAGGCTAGGTGGCACTACATGTTGTAGTTTGTAAAACAGAACCACAGAAATTCCCTCATTACTGCAGACATCACCAGGTGAAATATAATGGTCCATTACGCACAGGACAGAGCAAACCTTCCCCTCTAGCATTAAATCAAAATGGGGGGTTTTAACCACCTCTTCTGCCAGGGATGGTGGGTGTCACAGCCCAGGACCAGACGTTTTCAGGTGGAATCCACTTTTAGCCTGAGCTGCTAAAGCAGTCACAGGAGCAGCTGCACGTCCCCAAAGGGCAGGCCCGGGTGCCCGCACGCCTTCCTTACCTCCTGGAACTCATTCAGGAAGGAGTGCTCGTATTCCCCCCTGCATCGCTGCTCCATCCTCTCCTCTATCATCCGGTGCAAGATGGTCGTGACAGCATCGGCACTCACTCTCTCCAGCAAATTCAGCCGCCGGCTACAGACAGAGACAGTGACCCAATTCAGAGCATATGGAAGCAAAGGTACAAGCAAATAAAGAAAACCTAACTACCTGAAGGCACCTTCCTCCCTGTGTCGTCCACAGATGCAGGCATAGCTCTTAGTTTAAATGCTCTGACAGCCGCATCGATGCACTAGATGTATAACACATGACACTACTTCTACCCTATCTTCCTTAGAAACATTATTTTCTAGCCATCAAAAGCTATTTCATTTAGCAGAGTTTGCTTCTTTGTGGACAGAAAGCCTTAGAGCAAGAGGAAGATATTCTCATATCCAGGGAGAGGAACTTTCTGTCTAAAGATCTGCTCTAGTTCAATCACCGGTTGGCAACCAGCTGCAGAAACCCTGTGTCAAGTTCTCTAGCCAGTACCATGCTACAGCCTGACCTCACGCGTAACTCCTCCTGTTTTCAGGTATCAAGAAAACTTGCTGCTCCCCATCCGGACCATCTGCTTGTTCTGAGTGACAGCCACCCCCCGTAACCTACGTACAGAATGTCATTGAGCTGCTGAAACTGCTCCATGGCTTTGGGGCACCAGCACCGCTCTCTCTTGCTGCTGCAGCCTGCGCACAGCGGGCTCTCTCCTCCGCCTTCCTCTGTATCGCTCTCCTGCTCGGTCTCATTCATGCTGCTCTCGCTCTCGTTCATTCCATCTTCTCCTTTCTTCCACTGCCGCATGTATATCCTGAAAGTGCGGCTGTAGAACTGCTGGATCATTTCCTGGAAGGACTTGGTAGTGGAGAAGAAAAGGATAGCTTTGAACATGGTGTAGACCTTTTCTTGCAGCATCTGAGCGCCTGTCCCCAGGAGCAAGCCTGCCTTGGTCCACCTCTCCAGAAGTTCCAGGCTGTTCAGGTAGGGGTCCAGGCGGCACTTGAGAAGACAAAACGCGTCCAGAAGGAGCGAGGAGCATTGGAGCTCCTCAGCTGTGTTTTCATACTGGCCAATGCAGTTCCAGAACTCAGGAGCTATATTTGCCTGGAGATCCGTCTGCAGCACCTCGATGAACCACTCCTCCACGATCGAGTGCAAGTCGTAACACCGCAGCACGTCCAGGGCTGCCCGCAGGTCGGCATCCTTCAGCGGCCCCGCAGCATCGGACCTCGGTACTGCCTGAAAAGCGGAGGGGATACCAAGTTAAGCACGCATAAAGACTTCTCTAGGAGGATCTGTGGCAGAAGAGACCGCTCATCTCAAAGAGCGGGGACCAAATGCACACGGACTCTGCTGTCAAACAGCACCAGGCTGATACTGTTCCTCCACGGAGACCTGCTGGGGTCTCACCCGCTGCTGGAAGCCAAGTGCCCACCTCCCAGGCTTAACACCCAAAGGCCATCCATTGCTGTCCCCGTTGGCACCTGCTGCAGGACACATGCGGTGGCGGGAATGCCACGAGCCACCCTCGGGTCCCTGAAAAGCCAGGCTCTGGGGCAAAACCTTCCTTGGCTGACATTAGCTCCCAAGGGGAGCGAGCAGGGAGCCGAGCCGCAGCACAGACAGGGGAAGCAGTGCCTCTTCTTGGCATGTGCGCTTTCCTGGCGGGAGTGATGGGGGAAGAGGGGGACGGCTGGACCCCCACGGCCTTTCCCTGACAGCCCCCCGAGCAAATACAAGCCGCCGCACCGCCACATCCCCCCTTCCCCTCTTCCCAAGCTGGCAGCTCCAGCCGTTTCTCCCCCCAGCCCCAGCAGCTCCCACCTGCCCGGCGGCAGCACCGAAAACCAGACTCAGGAGCGGAAGGAACGGGCCAGGCCGGGGGACGAGGCTGGGGCCACCTCAGCCACCCCGGGGGCGGCGGGGCCGGGGGGTCGGGGCCTGCCCCGGGCCCAGGCGGGCGGCCGGCTCCGACAGGGCCCGGAGACCCGAGGGCGGCGGCGTGAGATGAGGGGGGAGCGGCGCGTCCTCCCCCGGGCCCCGGGCCCCGGGCCCCCGGCCGCCCTCCCGCCCTCCCGCCCCTCACCGCCGCAGCCCCCCGCCTCCCGGCCCGGCCGCCCCCGCTCACCAGCCCCAGGGCGGCGGGCGGCACCAGGGCGGTGCTGAGCGTGTGCCAGGCGGCCGACAGCCCCGCGCCCGCCGGCGGCTCCATGAGGGCCGCGCCGCAGGAAGAGGCGGAGCGCGGCGGGACGTTGGGCAGGGCCGGGCCGGGGCGATGAGCGGGCCGGGGGCTGCGCTGCGGGGGTACAACGCGCAGCTGCGGGAGGGTGAGCGGGGCCGGGGCCGGGGCCGAGGCCAGTGGCGGGGCTGACGGGGCCGGGGCTGACGGGTCCGTGCCGCGCAGGGCTGGCGGAGCTGCGGGCCCGGCGGGAGGAGCTGAGCGGGCGGATCCGGGAGGAGGAGGCGGAGCGGAGCCGGCTGCAGGGCCGGATCTGGGCGCTGACYGAGCGGCTGGCGCGCACCAGCGAGAGCCTGGCGCGGCACCTGGCCGCCCGCGGCGAGCTCGACCGGACCATCGCCGAGACCGAGGCGGCCTACGGCAAGGTACCCCCCGCCCGGGGCTCCCCCGCCCTGCCGCTGCCCGGGGCCGGGCGGGACAGAGCTCCTGGCACACGCTGTCCCCCTTAGCGGGGAGGTTGGGGTTGGGGTTTTGTGCTGTTTGAGCCTGGGGAAGCGGAGCCCGGTGGTGCCGAAGGGCAGAGGCGTCCCCCCGCCTTCGGCCGCCCAGCCAGGAGCCCGCACGGCTCCCGGGGGYCGGGTGGGGGGCGAGTCCCGCAGAGCCCGTCTCAAGGGGAGGAAAAGCGGAGGTTAAGTTAAAGCATATTGTCGAAATACATCAAAATGGTCCTTGGAATGGACCCCTAAAGAAAGACCATCTCACAAACCATCACTGGGGGGGAAGGAGGAATCCAGAGACAAGAAATCGACCCAGAAGACCATGAATTCATGCAGGTAACAACAAACTGTGATGGCAGAGCGGTTAGGTTACTAGACACTCTTTTTGCTCAACTTYTCATGTAATCTCTTCCATCTTTAATGGAATAACATCATTTTAAAAAGTYGAAATGTTGGACCGGTAAAGGGGTGGGAAGGAGGTGAACAGCACAAGGGCCGTTACTGTTATTTCAGTTACGGGGACGGCTCAATGCCTTCACCTGTCCCGTATTTTTAAACTCTGCCAGGCAGGGACTGCTTTGTCCTGTGCACAGGGTAACAGCTGAATTCACTTTTGAATTACACACTGATCAGCTTTTAAAAAAATAAAAGGACCTTTCCCATTCACTTTCAGATAAGCAATGATCTTCCCTCTATTGRCAACAAGGAGCTGTTTCAGTTCAAGAGCACCCCTTCCCCTATTAGCTGCTGCCTATGTTCTCCTTKTCCCAAGCGTTTTCTTTAATGTGGTTACTACTCTGTGTCAGATCCTCTTCATGTCCCAAATTCAGTATTTGCCAGTAACAATTATTTTTCAGGTAAGGCTAGAGCTGTTTTCTCAGCCTTCTTCAAGACCTGATGGTTTGGGGTGAAGGGGGGAACTTGCATAAAAATTTAACAGCTTAGAAATTGTGTTGTAAAGCTATATGAACAAAAAGCACCTTTTAAAAGAAACCTTCCTCGAGATACAAGGCACAACCCCCCAGCCTACAAATGAATTCATGTTTATTGAAATTAAAAGACAGTCACAGCAGGTAAAAAGCAGAGGTGGTCACGAGAGGAAATGCRGACGTCCTGCGAACAGAAACCAGTAACAAAGTTCCTTTCCTGTGGATGTACATCTCGTCTGTAATTGCACTCCTTGCCTTCCCCCAGCCCGTGACAGTCGCAGGACTCCACCTCCTTCCACGGACAAGATGGCAAGATCCCACCAACATGTTCTACTGGTGTCTCGTCCTGCAGGACACTTACCTTCACCTCTTCTGTGACCACTTAGTGATTCCCACAAGTTCATAGGAACGTAAATGATCTTTGGGACTACAACCCTACTATCATATTTTGTTACAGTTGTCCACCATGTTAAAACTTCAAAATGGTGAGATGGACAGGCACCAAGATCTCTTAAACCTGTTGTAGCCTTACTTCCTAGTACAAAGTAAGTGGGAATGTTAGATTATATACAATATAAGCTAAAAATAGAAGAAAATTAATAAGAGGAACGATTTAGTCTGACTTAAGGTCAGTGTAGAGTTGAGTTAGTCTTTAAGCAAGAAATCTAAAGTGTGCAGTTTTAACAGTGGAAGACAGAAGACAGCTGAAACTGGGTCAGCTCAGCACAATTTAATACTGATCTAAAAAGCCCAGGTATCAACATCTCCCTTAATAACAAACTAAAGTTCACCCCACAGCCTGCTTCAGGAAGTTCTCTGCCTYGTGCTCCAAGACAGATAAATTGCTTAAGGTGTTTCGTATTCAGAATATGGGCACGAACCAGAGAAATTCCTCCACAGATATTCCCRCAGTGAGATAGGACAATACGTCACCAAGAATTAGATACTGTAGGGGCTGGAGAATCCCTCTTGCTACAAGGTAGATCAGCTGAATTCGAAGGGAACTCATAAGAGAAACAGTTTATGTAAAAATAAGCTATTTTTATTTCTTTCTTTCCCAGATTCTGGAGAGTTCTCARACATTGCTAGATGTCCTGAAGGAAGAAATTGGGAATGCTGGTAAAGCCAGTGAGCTRCAAAGCACTTCAACAGAAAAAGAAAAACAAGCACGTGGACAAAAGCATTCCTAAACTTGCTTTTCAACTTGGAAAGTCCTGTTGGTCTGGAACAGCTGCTGTCCTGGTGCAAGGATGCCACATTTAATAAAAGTCTTTGTTTTGCAKAAGTAAATATTCCTTTCAGATGCACTTTGGTATTAGTTAGAGATCTACTAAAGTTAAGCCTCAAATGCTAGAGATCAGGGTAGGCATCTACAAAAAAAAAAAAAAAACCTTTATTTTGAGCACAGTGATACTGAAGCATATCCACAGAGGTGACTTACCACCTAATGCTTTTGCCCTCAAAACAGCATTCACCTTGCTTTGCCAAGAACAAGGTAAGAGTTCATCTGGTACAGACAGGRTTTAGAGTACAAAGCTGGGAAGTGCAAAGGCAGCACTCGTCGAGGTGCAGATTACAGCTACAAGGTAGAGCAGGCAAACTGGAAGGAGTAGAGAAGTCAGCAGCACACCAGGGCACCACGTGCTCCTGCTGAGAAGCACGCTCTGCACTCTCATGCCTCCACTGAGCCTGTCCTAACCAGAGGAGTTGTAGGCACAGGGCTAATTCACGGAGAACAGCAGGCAGAGTACCAGCACAGCATTTCAGTTGGCTGAAGTCAGTGGAACAAGCTGCAGGATATTGTTGGCTTTAGCATTCCTCATTGATGCACAGTAGGACAAAGTCAAGACTAGTTCAGACACCTTGTCCCTAACTTTAATTGCAAGCAGCTTTAGCTTCACCACCTGCAGGGTTTTTTTTTAAGTTGCAAATCTAGAGATAGAGCTGCCTTAAACTGGCCTGAGCTTTTCCACAATGCAAGATGCTCACTGAGACCTTTTCTGCTAGAAAAGCTGTGCATAACCTTTTCTTCAAACATAGTCCCTGACCTCCTTTGGCTGTGTGCACAGCTACTGGCTGTGGGCATTGCTCAGTGTTTAACTCCACATACCTGGTAACTTATCCCTCAAATCTAGCAGTCACTAGCAGTCCTGCATTTATCCTCATTCTACCCCAGTCTCAGCRTCTTGTCCTGAAGTATTTCACTAATGGGAGAAGCCTCAGCACATGGGATGCACCGCTCTTTCCACGGTACTTGTGTCATGTCAGATGCAGATGCCCTGCCAGCCACATACTGCTCCTGGGAGGTCACGCGGGGAGCAGATCTCAAGTTAGCTTGAAAAGGACAAGCCTTACAAGTGCAAGGAGGTGGAAAGTGTTCCTTTGTGGCCTCTCCAGCCAAAATCTAACAAACTGTTGAGGTTTTGGGTTTTTGGGGTTTTTTTTGTTTGTTTTTGTTTGTTTGTTTGTTTTTTTCCCCCAGAAATATTTAGGCACCCAGGGCAGAAGAGAACAGCTAGAAGTAGGTATGTCCTAACATTTAGTCCTGACTCCATTTTTCAGCAGAACAACCTTCCTCCTGCTGCTACAATACACACCAAAAYAAGTGCAAGGTATGGAGAGCATTTTCAGTTCATAGACCAGTGTCACCTTGACTAGACATTCATCATCTATATATAATAGACAAACCAATAAAAGTATCGAATTTAATCAAAGATACCAGCCTGTTCCTTTGGATAGAGCCACACGCTGGGGTACCACTCATTTCATGAAGCCCAAAGAGGCCGTATCTATTCCAACCGCATCTCTTTTAATCCCAGAAGTACAAATCACATTAGCAGCAGTGTTCCTTCTTTTCCAGAGTGCAATTTTGACCCTGAGTTTACAGTAGTAGAAAACTTAAATGGAAGTCTAGCAGATTCTTTTGCATATTGGCTGCATTAAACAAGTACAAGAGAACTATAAAAATCCTAGAAAAAAAAACCATATTCCTTGTTCAAGTTCTGCAGAATAAAGGAGTGAAACGGCCCTCCTGTACTTTGCATTAGAGGAGCAGAGCAAGCATGGCTAGAGGRAAGCCTCCCTGCCATCCAAGACAGATAAATCTTGGGCCTGGCCCCGTGAGATGCTGGCACAAAGCAATAAGAGGAACTGGCAAACTGAAGCACAATCATTAGAGGCTGGACACCAAGTCAGCTATGGACAGATCAAAGCTATGGCCAATGTTTGGGAATCTTCAAGAGGCTCAAGCCAGTCTGGACACTTCTTTACAGATCAGTGCAAAAATGACACCTAAAGCTAAAGGCATTTATTCCCCTTCCCATCCCTCGCTCAGTGCGTTCAGCTTCCTTCACAAGAACGTTAACTGGCACATTAATTCCACGATGGTTCAGTGAAACTAGACCCAGAAACATGCCGAGAAAAAACCATGAACCTTCAATGGTTTTCCAAACTGATACCCAATCTAGCTGCCAAATCACAACCACTTCTGCGAATCCAGCTAACTGCCCAGATACTCCCAGTGCTCCAACTCCAGAACCATTCTTCACTGGGGCCTCTGATGGGAGAAGTATTAAGAAAGCCGTCCAGACCCCATACAGTGCCTGGATGGGCAGACTCGGATAAGCACTGAGAGAATCTACATCCATCCCGGGATTACAGATCTGTTCTTAAGATGCTTGCCTAATCGGCAGCTGATCTTGAACAAGGAATATGCAAGGCCACAGGTAGAATAAATCATACGCTTCAAAAGTCCAGTGCAAATATTCTCTGAAGATGCCTGATAGCATCTAGTCCACCCTTGGCATCAGGATCCAACGAAAACTGTGGTGAGGGAGGGACCCAGAAGCTTATTTCCGTGGTGCTTGCATGGACATTTGGAAGGTGCACTGACACTTTTTGTCCAGCAGCCGCTGCTGCAGGCTAGAAGATGAAGCGATCAAAAATACAGAGCAGGCTCGCTGCTGAAATCGGAGAGTCCGCCTTTCTCTGCTGGGGTGAGCTGTGGAGAAAGCAGAGTTGACATGGAGGTGTCATCAAATCCAAAGCAAATGAGTACCCACACCTTTGGACGGTGAAGGCTACATTGGCACCTTGCCCGGGGCTAACGAGTGTGTTTAATTCCCCCCTCCAAACATGCCCTGGAGTTCAAAGTGTGCCAGCTGCCTTAAGTCTCCTTTACACACACCGGGAAAGGCAGGTCTGCTAGTGGCACTGGGACCTTGTGTGGATCCCTTTGCGAGCGGTGGCACACCTCCCTGGGCAGCGAACACACACAGGTGTTCAGTGGAGGGCACATCACATCCCATCCACCGTCCAGACCAACCCGAGCACTGGCATAAGAGCACAGCAGGACGAAGCCAAGACTTGCTTATTTAAAGTCTCACCATGACTTGGTTCCCATGGGAATCAGCTTCCTTTGGGAGGGGTTCCTCTGCAGCAGGCATCTCCTCATATTTCTGCTCCTGCCACTCGCTGAACTTCACGGAGTGCTTTGGGGTGTAGCTGGATAAATCTGCTRGAAGGACAAAGCTGACGTGTGAATATTTCTCACTGCCCCAAAAGGAAGTGGGATCAGGATCCTGGCAGGGACAGCATGGAGGCTGCCCACCTGCAGTTCCCTGTTCTGGTTCAAGCCCTGTCCCCACTAAGCCCCGCTTCTGCTGTCAGAAGTCGCCTCCATTAGCATTTCCACCTGYGTGGAGCCCCATGAGGGTCTGTAGGAAACGTGGACAGTATCAGACACCACCAATAACCCCACAGTGCCAACACAGTGCCTCACTCACCTGAATTAGGTGTACTGGGATGCAAAGTGCCATTTGGGCGTGGAATGTAAAAGGTGCAAGACTTGTCCTCCTCTGCTTCAGAAACAGGTCCTTCCTCTTCCTCCTCCTCCTCCT
Organism: Oceanodroma leucorhoa; assembly: GCA_030449065.1. NCBI lineage: Eukaryota > Metazoa > Chordata > Aves > Procellariiformes > Oceanodroma > Oceanodroma leucorhoa. Next base: position 1,029,247 of record JASVER010000051.1, on the reverse strand, counting down.
CTTCTGCCAGTGAGCTCTCTGACGGGTACTCAAACATAGTCTGCAAACTTGTCTCATTGAAAGAGATCTTCATCTAAATAACAGCAAAGGAGAATTATTAGAAAGCAGCACAAGAAACCATTGATCATAACATTTGCTCCAGCAAAGACCACCTCCCACCCCAAGGCTTCACCCTGGTTTAAAGGGGCCATTGCATATCCCCCCACCTTTCCCTACGTGCCTTGATGAATCTCTTACTGCGCTGAGAGAAACCGCAGAGGCAGATAGCCAAATAGATGGGATGGAGRCAGGAGGCTGAGAGGCTGAGACTACCTCTGGCTTTTTGCCCCGACACACACTTCGCCATCATCTAATACTGTGATGCCCAGCAGGCAGGAGGAGCTGCAGGCGTGTCCCTCAGGAGGGATCAGTATTGCCAAGGAGGACAGGAAAGCATCCACATGTTGGAAGGGCAACATCSCTAGCGCCCGCCAACTCATCTGTGTACCCGTGCTCTAGACAGTAGAAACATCAGTGATCAGGACTACATTTTTGGGAGGACATCCTGGCAAAAAGCTATTTAAGCTACATAAAAACAGGGTTTAATACCAAAATTGAGAAGATGGAAGCAGCTAAAGGAGAGATGGTAACAGGTGATAGTAGAGAGGGAAAATGCGGGGCAGGTGGGAGGTACTTAAAGGTTCTGTTTTGAAACCAGTTTTATTTAGTATTCTCACTAGTGACCTCTGCACAATAAACTGGGAGACTGAGAATGAAGATGACTCCAACATGGGAGTTCATCAMGGAAAAAACAGAATTGTACGGGTCATTCAGAAAACTAGAGAGCAAGAACACTAGAAATGGGACAGTGTTTAAGATTAACCCTTGCTCTAAGAGAAGTTCATCACCTGTGAATAACTGAGAAAGAAAATTTTGGATTGGCACTGTAATCATCATTAGGATGCTGCTTAAATAAACTGGGAATAAAGCAGGGCATTTCCACTGGAAATAGGGACCGCCTGGCTCCATCCTCCCTGTGACACCCCACAGACAGCGGAAGGCAGCAGCTAGATTCCCCCTTTCTCTCCTCCAGGCTGAACAAACCAGCTCCCTCAGCTTCTCCTCATATGCCATTTCCTCCAGCCCCAGGAGCACTTTGGTAGCCTCTGCTGGACTTGCTCCAGTTTCTGCATCCATCCTGTAGCAGGACACCCAAACCCAGACACAGTAACTCCAGATGTCCTCTTCCAAACTGAAAGGAAAGGCTGAAGGAAGGGGTTGTTCCCCTGCAGCCTTACATGTCCTAATCATTATCTACCATTCTGCTTAGAAGACCYGGTTACAAGTCATCTCAACAGGTGGAGAGGAGATACAGCCTGTTCACACTAGCAAAAATGAAGGTTGAGAAAAAGCGTAACAGCTCTTTTCAACTACACCAAGAAAATAAACAACAAGGAGCAGAGAAGAACTGCTGATGCCAGCATACAACAGACAAACAAGAAGGATAAGCTTGCCAGGAATAAATTTATGCCAAAAGTAGGGAACTCTGGCCAACGTGGACCAAGGTTCAGGACCAGCTGCCTAAAAGGGTGTTGTGATCCCTTTACTTCTAACTACATTTAAAATTGGACTAATAGGGTTATGAACAGAATTAAAAAGACGTGGTTGCTCGTGACAGGTAGTAGGAGCTGGATGGTTCAGAAGATCTCTTCTGATGCTGTGTAATAACTGGCAAGAAGAAAGTGCAGCACCTTTGCCCCATGTGCCTCATTTGCAGTTCCCCTCATATACAAAATACACCACGGCCTGAGAAACGGCACAYGGCCCCAAGCAGCTATCAAGCAACCATGCACGCTGCCCAGATGCACGTATTTCTTGCAACGGCAGCAGCCACCTCCCTGCATCTCCTGTGCACGGAGCACCGGTACGATGCTGCTGCTGCCAACGGGCCCTGCTGAAGCCGACCCTGCAGCTGCACAGGGGGACAGAGCCTGCAAACSGGCCGGGAGCGGGAGCCAGCCTGCTACTGCGTTATCCTGCGCTGCCCGCCGGCAGGCACGCTGGAGCTATGTGGGGGACAAGGGTYTTCAAGGCAAGACAGTGAGCATTTCACTGCTGCTTTTCAGAAAAGCAATGAGGGGAGCTTGAATCAAATCCAGGTAGCAGAGYGAGTACCTAACACCTCCTCCGCACTGCAAATATGCACGATGGAGCTGTGTGCTACTCTGCCCCAGTCCGGGATGTGCCTCGGACACAGGCTGGCTCCCTTCCCCACGCTCCCAGGAGAAGGAAGGATGGRAATACCAGAGAGGGCAACCAGCTGCCTTTCCCCATTCCCTGCCCCAGCCCTGGCCAGAGCTGCTCTGACCTTCTCCAGGTGACACATGGGGAGGGGAATGCTTATATTTCAGAGAAAAGRGGTTGGAATAAAATGGCCCTGAAGATCAGAGCATCCCAGTTTGCTGTTCCCTGAATTTCTCAGCCCTGCTGCTGACCTAGATGCTCCCTGATCCGAGCCAGGCAGTGGAGCAGACAGTGACCACTCACAATGTGGCGTCTGTACTGCGGGGACGAGCCACGCTGCCAGGCACGAAGGCCACGAGGGTGGAGGTGCCCAGGGCTCCTGGAAGCTCAGAAGCTCTCCCAGAACCAGACCCTGCACACAGACCGCTTACCAGTGCTGGCAACCGTGCTGAAAGGCAAGAAGTACTTGTCTAAACATGGAAAATAAAGGGGACAGGAGAGATGTGCCTTGTTTTTATAATTTAAGCTTGGGAGATGGAACTAAGTTTTCCTGGTTTTCTGCTATCAGGAGGAAATCTCTAAGAAAAATGACCTCGAGTCCAATTTGGACCAAAGCTGYGTGTAGTGCAAGAGGAGAAAAACAGCCTCACCAGGGAGTAAAACCAAAGAGTAGAAAGCAGCAGAAATGACCAGGAGACATCCCCCATGCAGTGCCCAGAGGCAACAYGCCAACAGCCCAGCCCAAGCCCTGAACTAAAGCAGCTCCCGCCTGCCCACAGCCAATTCRACTCGGGCCACGCTCGCTCCCCAGAGCCGGGCCGGGTGTCCCGCAGGACGCTCTGCYATCAGGGTTTGTCGGGTACCTGCTGCAGCGAGGCTGCAACGCCGTAGGAGGCAACGCTGAAGCTATGCAAAAAGAGCAATCATTAATCACAGCAGTGCCAGCCCCACGCACCCAGGGCCCCAGCCTCGGGGAGAGCTCATAACAAGATAATTTGCTGCTTCAGCAAGACCTCCGGTTGGGCCAGCGCAGCCTACACGAAGGCAGAGACCAGGCAGTCCTGCTTGGCATGAGTGCACCCCGGCACAAGATCCCCCCCTCAAAAACCACGTTGGCTTGCTCTGTGGTAGCGTGCCACCCCCTGCACCGGCATGAGTGCACCCCGGCACAAGATCCCCCCCTCAAAAACCACGTTGGCTTGCTCTGTGGTAGCGTGCCACCCCCTGCACCCAGTGCGCTGCTTCCAAGCGGCAGGAAGAGCCCTACGGCYGCTCTGCAATAAAGCACTTGGACGCACCCAGGCACAGCAAACACCGGAGGAACAACCAGGCGCTGGCACAGGGTCAGACTCCAGCGAACAGGCTCTGCACGAGCGGCCGCCTTCCCCGCACACCCCTCCGGGGTGCTCAGTCAACCCCACCCGTGCAGAGCAAGAGCCCCGAAACTCAAAGTGATAAAGCTGCTGTGGCACTGCCCGGGTTCCCCCACGAGCTCCCCTCCCCAAGCATGAGGTGGTTTCAGGGGAAGCACAAAGCAGCTCTGCTTGATCCAACAGAAGATGGAGGGCAACTTATTCAGGCAAAACYAGGGGACACACAGGTCAACACAGCTGCCTTCAGAAACCCTCTGAGCAGCTAATGAGCAGAACTGAGCACAGTGCGTAGGGAACACGGGCAGATTCAGTCCCAGGGACCATCTAAAAAGAAAAATCAAGAGCCCAGTAGTRGCACAGACAACAGGTTGGCACAGCCAGCAGCCCCTTGCCAGACCATATAGACTTCTATGGAAACACAAAAGGCGACAGGGGTCATTTTCTTYAGAAGAAAAACATATCCCAGAAGARCCAAGCACRCTGGAGCCCAGCCAGAGAACTCTGCTCATCGTGTCTCAGCAGTGGTCCCCCCGTTTCTGCCTCAGCAGCAGCTGCCAGTTGTGGAAAGGAAGAATTTTGCACCCTTCAGCTGTGGATGCTTGCGGGGATTTGTCACTATTTGCTCAGCTGAATGCTTCACCCAGAACTGTGTCACAAAACCAGGGTCCAAACCAAACCCATATACCTCTATATTAATCCTCTGCCCAGCAGTCAGAGCCACACTGCGAAGAATAAGGCAGGCTTTTCAGGGAATATTGTGCTGTTCAGCCACCAGATTCTTGTTGCCATAGCAAAAATTACTATTTATTTGCTAGGATTTGAACAGTAATGAGAGTACCCAGGAAAGAGAAACCAGGGTAAACATTGCCCAACAAGCGTAAATCTGAATAGTCATACACGGCTCACTTAGAAAAGAAAAAAAAAAGTCAACCTCGTTTCACAGGATGCAGGCTGTCAGGACGCAGTCTGCACACAGACCGACAACGGAAGAGCCCCCACGTACAGAGACATATTAGAAATAAAAATAACCAGTTTACAGAAACCAACCTGCGACATGAACAATGAAAGTCAGCAGACACCTCGCCTCCAAAGGCTGAGGTGGGGAAGTCTGCAAGACTCCAGAGTTAATGAAAGAGCAAACACCCGATGGCTTCTCACAAACCAGGGGTATCTCTGTAAGTCTCAGGAGCAAATCATGGGCTTAATCTGCATCCCCAACTCCAGAAGCAATCTCTTTAGTATGGCTTTCCTCTTCTCCACCCATTGTCACATTTGCTTCTTGGCAGATGTGACAAAGCCAAAGTGATCATGTAGGGTGTTTCACACCTTTTAAACAGGAACCTCTTTGGCAATTCAAATCCTCACCTTATAATAGTAAAGAAGAAAAAAATTGTTCTAGGCATCAAAAGAAAAAAAGAGAAAAAAAAAAATATCACCCTTTAGCTATATTCCAGCAAGGAGAGTCAGAGCCAGCATATTGATCCCCATCGCAGCAGCCTACAACGGGACTGAAAACGCCTGAGCCCATTTCCCCTTCCCGCAGAGCGATTGCCAACAGCCGTCTCCCAAACCCGTGGCTCCTGCCGGAGGCTGCAAAGGGCACCGCTGCCGTCCCCGCTCGGAGGGCAGAGGAGCCGGATGGGATGGCAAGTCGTGAAGCCCAAGCTGGAGTTTATTCCTGCCCCTGCTAACATCACACAGCACCTCCGGCACATGGMAACCCGCCGCACTGCTGCTGCAGACTCGGTAAGAGAGCAGCGGCTGCTGCGTGGCGACAAGASGGACACGGCAATTTTTCGATAACGTGGTTATGCTACCCAAGTACTTCACACGATCCAAACAGCTGAGTAGCACCAGGGATCAAGATTTGCTCTTTTCAGGTACTAWTTTTTCTCTCATCATCCTCTCTTCCCCAAGCAATAAAATCCTGAAGTGACTGACGTCCCTGCCGAGGTGCTGCTGGGTGTGATTTAAAGCAGCTTYTCACACCTGGTCGATCAAACGCCTCCTCCTTTCTCAGCAACAGCAGCAGGAGGGTTTCGGCTGGTGTCTGCAGGAAGGGCGGACAACAATTCAGCACGAATACAAAAGAGCGAGTGATTGATATCTGAGAGAACAAGCATGAACAAAATCAGTGCTTTGAGGAACCTCGTGCTTCTGTGCAGTCTTACATTGAGCCTTGCTACATTTGCTGCTGCACTGGTTGTCTAAAAAGTCGGTCAACGAGACAAAAGCACAAGACATCACACCAGATACCTGAAAACTGCAGCAGCAGACAGCTGGGAGTGCATCAGGAAGCCTGTTGATATAGAGCATCCCATAGAGGTTTGCAAGAAACGGCCCCCCAAGCTGGGCAGGAAAGCTCCTCAAGCACCAAAACCCATTCGGTAGGTTGGTGGAGGCTCTGCCCAACAGAGCTCAGGATCCGTGGGAAGAGGAGGGTCTCTTAACACAGAACAACCTCCCACCTCCACGCTGCCATGGGGTGAGAGGGAAGGTCCCTGCACAGACAAATAACTGCTTGTGAGACTGGAAACAGAGGGCAGAAGCAGATCTTTTATGGTGGACGAAGATCCCCGAAGAGTTTACCCTGGTCTCTCCATCTGACCCAGTCTGACCATTCTCACTGATCAGCAGATTTAGTAAAAGGAGGTGGAGGAGCAGTTCATAAACGGTCCCTCTGTGGGGACCTCCATTTTTTTCATTACAACCTGCAGTCAGTGATCTAGACAACTCCCGTGCGATGCAGTTTTCTCTCTGAAACTTTTATCTAAAGGATTTTGGGGAAAATGAGCCATTTCATAGGAGTTAGCAATGAGCTTATCTACATGCCCTGTACTTGTCCTGAAAAATATGGTCATGTGTCAGCCCAAATTGTTGAATAACTCCAGGCACAATCTCTATGTGCGGCAGCCTGGAATAGTACCCTGGGGGCTGCAGTAGCATTAGCATATTACCAAGGCATTTGCTATCATTCGGGAGAAGATAAGGAGCTTTTGTACCTCTAAAGCCTTTCCTTAACACAGGAAGAAAGGATTTTTCCCTGACAGGTACCCCTAGGAATGGAGGGGACTTGAGGCTTGGYTCCTATATCAGATTAACCCTGTACTGCTATGCCCAGAAAACTGCAGATGGCACTTCAAAAATGTACTTTTCTGTCATTCTGTACAAAAAGAAGAGTTTTGTGGCACAGGATTTGGCTCACATGCTTTTCCAAGACGTGTTTCCTAAGAGTAAGACTGAGTTTTGCTCAACTATTAACTGCATCACTGGGTTAGTTACTGAATAGAGCTAGCAGCACTAAAGATTTACAGCAGTAGCATGTCAAGGAAGCACTGTGTTGCAGGCAAAGGAGAGATTGCCTCCAGGATCGCATCCCAGCTCCCAAGCCACAGGGCAAAACAAGAAAGTCTCCATTTACAAGGCAACCCACAAAGCCAGCTCTGTGTAATCAATATGCTAAAGCACATGGTAGATAGGAGCAATGCATGGAGATTCGAAATATTAAACTCCTTGTGCAAGACTCRGTGAAGTTTCAAATTCCTGATGAGAAGTGACAGGGTAGGGACAGTCCCGGAGAGCACTGCAGAGCCGGCAGCTTTGTTAACTCTTCCCTTGACTGTGTCGGACAAGAAGAGATGCCAGCGCCCAAACAACCACAGGGCACTTGGAGTCCCAGTCTGACTCGGTACAAAGCAGCTATTCACCCAAGGATCCCTTCATTCCTTCRCACAACTGCAGCCAGAGGAGCCAGAGCCTTCCACAGTTTAACAAGCAATTCAAATATTACTTACTTGGCCCATAAGGATTGGACAAATCTCCCTACGTATATGAAACCAATCTCATCTGAATACACAACGAGAGCAGGCGTAAACAAGATACAATTAGTGTCAAGACTTGGCATCTTCATAAACAATGCACAAAACTCCCAAACAGCAGAGGATTCTGCTTTAGAGGCAACTCTGAGCATACAATTTGTGGCTACAACGCGGTGCAGCGCTGGGAGGTGCCACCCACAAACATTTCTGTGCAACCGAGACTGACCAGAGCAGTCCAAACAAATACCTCGGTTTGGTGCAAGTGAACAGTMTCCAGCTGGAATGGGACAGATGGAGCATCATTTCCCAGGAAATATGGGGAGGTTGGGAACAGAATTACTTCCCACCCTGGCAAGGAGCTCATTCTAGACTCCAGGACCAAAAGGCTTCAGTGACGTGAACAGTATTAGCAGCACGACAGAGTTCGTATCTCTCTTGCCCTTTTTCTGTACTACTAATATGCAAAAGATACTTCCTCAAAGAGAAGTAACTAAGTGCAGCAAGTTCACCATGAGGCTTACAGATATGCCCTCAGCCCTGCATTTTCAGGTCTGCAAGCTATACAATTTCCCTAAGCACGCAAGTGTTTTGCTCTCATAATGTCTGAGATACTTTCTTCAGCTTGCCTATAGTCCTTCAAATGCCTACAAAACAGCAGCTCCATCCTGCCAAGTTCCCGAGATCATTTGATGGGCACTTCTCAGAAAATATCAGCACCAAGTTCCTTCAGTCCAGATTTTCCCAGSATGTTTGTGAAGTTCTTGTGTGTGATACAGATGCTTCACGTGACTCTTCCTACACAAAATGTCCAAACAGTGGTATCGTTATAGCTTCAGGGCATACCCACCTTCCCGTGCAGTCACTAGGAAGAGTCTGGGTTTGTAAATAGATTCTAAGTCGCCCAGGTTTCACTCAGGAGGGGAGTGAGCACAACCSCAGAGGTGAAGGAGATGCTGCTGCAGCAGCTCCGACCGAGATTTCCTTTACTGCCACTGAACCTGGAAACTAAATGTTTTAATTTTTCTTACTGTTTCCCACCCATAACACAGACAAGCAGGACTTGTGCCCTAGCCAGCCTGAGTGTGTACTTCCTCAGCTCTTCCAGGAACACCGTGACCACGTACTGGAAAAAGCAGAATGGGGAAGAAAACCCAAACCCAAGACAAGCTGAGTACTTGAGATGGAGGGAAATTATAAACCATCTCCAATCTGGTCCACAGATTACGAAAACCAATTAAGGTAACGTTAACTGTAATCCACACGATCAGAATTCAGAGCACAAAGCACTCCAAATCTCCTCTCAAGCTCTGGGGCCGGCTGAGCCCTGGGCACGTCCTAACCAGTTCCAAAGGCAGGCTCGTCTCTTATTTGCATAAGAGTTTCTATTTTAGCTCTTGTGTCCCGTTCCCCATGCTGCTGACAGCGGCAGGCAAGCAGGGGACGGGAGGAAGAGAACCAGGGGGAATTTGGGAGCCGCTCAGACTGTCGCTGCAGCACGAGGCGAAGCACGGGAGCGGCGAGGCCACGGAGAATCTCAGTCACAGAAAATTTCCCACTATGGCGATGAGATAAATATGATTCATCTGCTCTGCCAGGGGTTTAGTACAACAAAGTACCAGCACTTCAAGGACCTGGCAGGCAGCAGGGAAACAAAAAAACACCTACTTCCCCACCGACAGCCTCAGGTGCAGCTTGTGAGGTGGTTTAAAAACTATAACCACAACAAGATCCTGATTTCTAGAGTCTTCAGCCATCAACATCACAGGCTAAAAACCAGCAGAATTAGAAAAGGGCAGGGAAACTGCACTGTCTGGGTGAAACAGCCTGTTCACCCCTGACAGCTAGTGGAAATCACCTCCGCAGGGGAGGGACCATGCCTGATCATCTAAGACATATTTTCTGAGCAGGACCTGTTACTGCTGACCTCATCTACCAAAAATTCAATACATCCATGTCAGATACGTACTATAGCCCCTCCTTAAAGGTGGCAGATGTATTTGCTTCAGCAGAGCACAGCCACGAGACAGAAAACAGAACAGGAACACGCAGCTCTCCGAGAGCTAAATAACACAAATCGTTGTCCTGACCCCTCCAAAACACAGAGTTGAGGGAATGTAAGTAATTTTTGCAGAGAGATTTTTGCTTCTACCACCAGGTTAATTTACTTGTGTTATGGTTAATTTACATGTGTTATACATTGCAAAAAAATACTTCAGGCAGTCACTGGTATTTAGATTCCACACTGTGCAGACTCGCTCCAAACAAGTCTGGGCAATAGTTGGATGTGTTCATCCCTGCCAACATCTCGAGCCTACACCTGGTTCTCACAGGAGACCATCTCCAGCAGAAGCAAACAGATAGAAAGCTACAGAGCAAGAAGTTCAGCAGGTTAGACCAACAAAACTGCTGCCCAATCCTGCCCATAATGAAGAGCTGAGGGATATTTAGAATAATTTTTTAACAGACATTTAAGTGGGCATTTGGAAGCCATATTCAGCCATTATGCAGCTCAAAATGTTAGAAAATGGACCATGCTAAAGTCCACATAAGCTGGAACTTCTTGAAGTTCAGCTGAAGCTGAATATCTTTGAAGACAATTTTGCAAAGCAGGAAAGCATTAGACTCCAACTGTTTGGATCCCACCAACCTTGTTCTTGTAAGCCCTCTTCACAGAAGGCTGCAGCTCACCTTCCAGCACTCGGCAAACTGCCAACTGTGACAAGCAAAAAACATTAAAACCATCAACAATCTGATGTCTGTTGGCTCTCAAGTCCTGTTATTTACAGGACTTTGGGTGGCCTGGCCAGAAGTCACCTTTCCTGCAGGATCCCCAAGAGGTAGTAGGTCCCGGAGAGGAAAAACATACTGTGACTTGGGATGAACTGCAGGAGTGACAAGGCGTAAGGAAGGAGCACAGTCGGGGCAAATTCTGTACATACAGGACCTTCATGGCAGAGTCCAGCCTCCAACAAGATAAGAGCATGAAGCCTAAAGCCAGGCGACTGCTTCTCAGGACCCCAGCTGGCTCAGCAGTCTGCAGTCCTTTCCAACCACTCGCTCCAACATGCCAGTCACATGTTTTACAGAAACCCAGACTTCTATCTTGCTGACAACATTATTGTACGTTATTCTGGCAGGTAACCAAACCAAGGCTGATTCTTGTCAGCTCAACCAAGCTAGATTTTATCCTCCGAGATCCCAAAGATCCACATCCTGCAGCAAAGCCTTCCCTTCTTCCTGGAGCTGCTATCAGGCTGAAGTGTCTTTACTTCTTCTGTAATAACAGAGTACAAAGATGAGTCCTGAGCAAAGGTCACCAACAGCGCTCTGCATCCTCTCCCCGACTCCCTGTTTAGAATAAAGGTCAGTAGGTCTCCCTCTGCTCCTGCGCACGTATCCTGTCCTCACCGTCAGAGCCGACAGCTCAGCCAAGCCTCTTCCAGCAGCTGCCCAGCGCTCCGCTTGAAACCCAGCACATCCGTTCCAAGCTGCAAACGTTCACTTAGTTTTCAAACTGAAGTCACACCCCCACTGCTTTATCTGGACTAAGCATGATATCGCTTGGAGAGGTCTCAGAACAGCCACGGAGTAGATGAACAGTCCTGAAGGGCATCTTAACATCTGTAGGAGGACAAAAGCTCAAACTCCCTGCTCACACGGGCAGCCTGGTCCCTGGGACGAGCACAGCTGGGGCTCTGCCCTCCACCTGCAGATCTTGACCGTGTCCCACCGTACACAACCCCATGTTCACCTCCACAGCCCTGGGTGAACAACGACTGTCCCACCGCAGCAGCTCTAGTTGCACAAGAGAGCTGGGAACCCATTTTTTATTCTGACACAGGAACAGCATTTCTCTCTCTCCCTCATCAACTCAAGATCCAGCTCCAATCCCAAAACAAACAGATGCTTCACATATTTGAAGTGTCTGGAAGGAGCAATAAAGCTATTTTTCCTGAAAGGCCTTGAACACCAGCAGCGTCCCTCAGGCCGCAGCAAAGTCACAAGTCCTGCAGCCGCCATCAGCAGCTGCGCAGCCAAGAGCGGGGGGCTGGAGCTCTCTCCACACAGACCAGAGCACCGCTGGAACCCACTCCCACCCTGTCCCAGCCACCCTCCCACTCCAAAAAGCCACGGAGGATGTGGACCGGAGGATGTGGACTCAGTCGGCTCCATTTTGCTGGCATCTCTACCACAGGCTGGCATCTCTACCACAGTCAGGCAATCGTGGCCAGACAAGGGGACGGAAAAGGGAAGATGAATTTCCGCATTTGAAGAAAACCACAATTTGTATCTCACAGAACAATCAGTCTAACTGCCAGGACCACCTCTCTCCCTCCTAATAAATCATTAGCCCTGACTGTAAGCACAGACACCTGCAGGAACATGGCATTTCCAGGCTGTGCTAGATCTGCTGTTTCTCTCGCCCAGATTCCTGCTGGGCATCAGCAAGCAGATGAAGTTTTCCAAGTCATCAAAGTTTCACTAAACACCACTTTCCTGAGCCTGGAGCATACTTAAAGACCTTTCAGCAAATCCAAGGCAAGGTTTGGAAAGGAAGATGCACAGCAGGAGGTGGGCTCATCCAGCAGGTTTGCCTGGAGAAAATCATCCCAAAAGACCCGGGTAGCTGCTCACTGAAACTAGCATCAGGTTTGATTTTGATACCCCCAAAAGAGAAAGTGAGATTGGTTTTACCAAAGAACTGCAGCTTCCAGCTCTCAGGAAATGTCTGCTKCTGCCCAGTTCAGGCCAAAATCAAGTTTCTGAAAACCCCGACATATCTATAAATCAGAACCCTTGTTTTTGGCCAGTTGCCTTGGCGACACGCAGCGATCTCTTGGGAAGAAACCAAGGAATGCGTCCTAACACTAGCTCCTTCCTTTTCAGGCATCAACACTCAGCCTTATTACCCAGAGTAAAAGCCACAAACATCCTCTAGGTTAAGAGTAAACAGAAAACTTTCCATTTGCTACAGCATCAGCATCTTCTAAACCYTGGCTACAAACTCAAACTCCATGCTTGCCACCCTTAGCAGGAAGGGARCTGAAAGAAAACCTGCTGTTTCTCCCACTACATTGCCACATTTAAWTGTACCCAGAAACTTGTGTCTCTACTACTTCTCCTTAAGCTGGATCTTATTTTCTGAAGGGTCTCCATTTATTTCAGCCTCCTGAGCTCTGCAATGTAACAGGCAGTTCCTCCTTTGCCTTTTAGTATCTCTCTTCTCAGAAACTAGATCTTTATGCAAGTTCTCATGCAGGACATCCCCCACATAGAATTCTTGGTGAACGCTGTTACAGATACATGTGCATCATTTAGCATACTTCATCTTCAGAGTGCCTGCAGAGTGGGGTAGTTAATGCTATTAAGCTGATAAGAACAGAAGCGGAGAAGCTACATGACCTGCCCAATGTCACACAAATCCAACACTGAACAGACAAAACAGTTGTCAACCAATTGCAAAGAACCATATGATATTTTAGGTTGGGAAAGGACCTCTGGAAGGCTCTAGCCCAGACTCCTGCTCCAAGCAGGTCTGACCTGATCAGTTGCTCAAGGCTCTTCCCAGGCAAGTTTCAAATACCTCCAAGGATGGAGATGCCACCACTTCTCTGGGTTCTTGTTCCAGGGTTTGACCAACCTTTAAACAGTTCAGTCGTTGCACTAGCCTTGATCTCATCTCCCTTCCTCCTTTTTCTACTGTTTAAGGACAGCTTCCACTGCACACCACTTAATTGTTTTTGCTTACTTGAGGCTTTATTCTTTCACCAGCAAGGCTGCTGCCCCAACAGCACCGCCCTGCACAGCAAAATCAGCTCCACTGGCTGCATCAGAAGCTGGGCTTATCTAAGAGTCTGTCCCACAAGGTTTCGTGTGCATTTTCTGCTCCATCTTAAAATTACCCATAGCTGTAACATGTCTTCTTGATATTTTCACCATTTATACCACACATCTGATTTGGTGTAAATCCAATTAATACCCCAAACTGCACTGAGCCAAAAAAACAGCTGGTATGAGTGCAATCCAGAAGGTATTTAAACAGCAGAACAAATCCAGTCTGATTAAGCATTTCCTTGTAGGAGGACAAGAAAAAAAAAAACTACAGGAACACTGGGTGAGAATCAACACTCCTGCTTATTTGCTTATTCTGGATCTCATGGTGCTCCTGCTCCAGATCTGCTACCTGCATTAGTCATGATCAAATTAACACAGACTGCGTGCTCTTATGAAGGAATCTAACAACATTAAGCCACGAGAAACAGCACTCCCTGCCTCCCTTCTAAATGAGATGCACCCTGTTCAAAGGATTTCCTCAAATTATAATGCTCAGTGCCTCAGGCACCCATGTGGATTCAGTCCATCAAATATTTAGTCCAATTTAGGTAACGGAACGTCAAACAACTCTTCCCGCTAYGGAAAAACATGTCACGTCGCAGACCTAGAAATCGGGATTTGTCACCTCAGCGTGCTGCTTTCAGAGCCGAACAACTCACACCTACTCCTCTGGCGCAGCAAAATAACCCRCTCTTTCAGCATGACTGTGTCTTATCACACCCAGATGCGTTTCACCACGCCATATAAAGATTAATTCTCAATTTAAGGCTCACAAAGATCTGTTAGATCCCAAGCAGTGAGAAAACCTGGCATTCGCCCCAAAGACACTTGGAGCAGTCGATATCTTGCGGATCTTCGGAGATGTAGCTGCACATCCAGAATGAGCAGCCAGGTGGTATAATCCTATCAAGGGGAGTTAAATTGTTGCTGATCTTTTTCTGCCTAATAGAGACCTAATTCTCGAGCCTCTATCAATAGATCACTAATGCGGGGAAGACGCCAATGCCACACTGCCCACTGCACTGTGTCACAAGCCGGGCAGTGACCATGGGGAGCTCAACATGTCCAACACCCGCCAGACACAGCGAACAGAGACAGAGAGGGGGCAAGTCCACAGCCGTTCAAACCACGCGACCCGCCTTGATTTTCTAAATACATGAAATATTTTACTTTCTGTTATCATACCTCCAAGAAGCGACTGCGGGAGAGGCCCTGAAGTTATGACACGTTATATCCCACCCCCATCTCCTTGGTGGAACAGCACCCAATGCGCCCCCCCCGAGGGCTCTGGCTCTCAAAAGGACCAGAAAAAACACTGCCCATCTTCCCACCCACTGCCTCATGGAAATACAAGCCAGAAGTACCAAGCTACTTTCAGCCTGGCTGTTCAGCGCAGAGGCRCCCCAGGCAGTTACCTTCTTGCGGCGGGAGCCCGTCTTGCTCATGCAGGACCTCTCCAGGGACAGGTACCCCCCGATCACTTCGATCTCATTCACCGTGGGGTAGCGCTTTTTATGGGACATCCCCGCTTGAGGCCCATCAGCGTTCTCCGYGGCTTTGCCTTTTCCTTTGCTCTCCTCCTCCTCCTCTTCCTCCCGCTGCAGCCTTCCGCTGGCATCAGTGAGAGTCTGCAGCCCCGAGGCAACGGGCTTCCTTTTGGGCACGACAGTGAAGGTGCTGCCTCCCCTCTGGTTGGGGGCAGAGTGGGGTCTGTAGAGGGGCACGGAGGAAAACTCCATCTCCAGGTCAGGGCCAGCTCCTCCAGGCTGATCCGCCAAGCTTCCCGTCCTCGCAGCCAAGACAGCCCTGGGAGAAAGCTCCCCGTTGTCCGGCTCCACAATGTCATCRATGTAAGTCACAGGTACCAATGGATCCAGAGGTGCCGGTGGGGAAGGAACAGGCTCTTCCTGCTCCGGCGCAGAATCCCTCGGGGGCTCCTTTGGTGCCTTCTCCTCCGAGGGCGGTGGCGGTGGCCCCGGCCTGGCGCTCTGGGCCGGGGGCAGAGCTGGGCCACCCTCCCGGCGGGGCACGAAGAGGAAGGAATTGCGCGAATTCAGGCGCAGCTTGGCCAGGGCCTGGGCCTGCAGGTCGTAGGCTGGGATGGCAGCCAAGTCGGGCTTGGGGGCCGGGTGGATTTCGAAGGAGCCCCCRGCCCGGGGGGCAGAGGCGGAGAGCGGCTGGGTGGAGCCGGTGGCACTGGGGGCCAGACTGGCACTGGGCAGGGGCGACACGGCCGCTTCAGCCTCCTCCGGCTTTGGCCTCCTGGCGTTGGCTCTGGCATGGGAAGCACTGGCGGATGGCACTGGTGGCCCCTTGGGCGGCACGGGACGGCCGGAGGGGACAGCGCCGGGCTCGGGGACGCGGCTGCCGGGSGGCAGGCCCCGGGGGGTGACGGTGAAGGAGTTGGAGCCAATCTTGTGGAGAAAGCAGTTGGCCTGGGGGGCTGCGGCCTTGGGGGCGGCTGGGACCGCCTGGGGGGCTGCGGCCCGGGGGGCAACCGGGGCTGCCTGGGGGGCCGTGGGTTGGGGGGTGACAGCCCGGGGGGGAGCCGGGACCGGCGGAGGGGCCGCGGGCTGAGGGGGGGCCGCCCGGGGGGGAGCCGGGACCGGCGGAGGGGCCGCGGGCTGAGGGGGGGCAGCCGGCTGCAGGACAGCAGGCGGGGGGGTGGCCGGCACCGCTGGGGGGGTGGCAGCCCAGGGGGGAGCCGGCAGCGGCTGCGGAGATCCCGGTTCCGCCTTTGGGGCCGAGGCCCGGGGGGAGTCAGGTCCCCTCTGGAGGGGCGCCGAGGCGCGGGGGGAGCCGGGTACCACCTGCGGAGGGGGCGGCCCGGCCCGGGGGGAGCCCGGCACCGCCGGAGGAGCAGCCGGTCCGGCCCGGGGGGAGCCCGGTCCCACCTGCGGAGGAGCAGCCGCCCCGCCCGGCACGGCGCCGGGCCCGGCCCCGGTCAGCGCCTCCCCGCCGCGGCGTCGGCGGCCCCGCGGCCGCTGCCCGAACTTCTCCAGGAGGCGGCTGACGGTGCCCGGCTCGGCCGCCTCGGGCGGCTCCGGCGGCTCGGCCGCCTCGTAGATGACGACCTGGTCAGCGCGGATCTCGGCGAGGGCGGCGCCCCGGCGGGCCAGCAGCTCCCGCAGCGGGTCGGGGCGCCGCGGCGGGGAGGAGGCRGCGGCGGCCGGGTCCCGGCGGCGGCCGGACAGCGCGTCCTCCTCGGCGAAGCAGGCGGCGGCGTCGGGCTGGGACTCGATGATGAGGATGTTGTCGGCGCGGATGGTGCGGATGCCGGGCATGGCGCTGTACAGCTCCAGCAGCTGCTGCAGCGGCCGCGCCGCCCCGGGGCCGTGCGYGGGCAGCCCCTGCCGCAGCCGCCGCCGCTCGCTCTCCAGCCGCATGAAGGGGTTCTCGCGGAGCGGGCCCAGGCTCTCCGCCACCACCAGCCGCTCCCCCGCCGGGGGCTCCGGCTCGCCGCCGGCCGCCCCGGCCAGCTTGGCCCGCTTCCGCTCCAGGATCTCCCGCTTCCAGGCGGGCTGAGCCCGCGGCCCGGCYCCGAGCGGCGGCTCCGCGCTGCTCATGGCGGCGGCACTGCGAGCTGCCGCCGCCCGCCGCACCTGAGCAGGCCCCGCCGTCGGCCGCGGCACCGCCCCCGGGCCGCCCTCCGCGGGGCGGTGGGAGCGGGGCGGGCCCCAGGACAGGGCCCGCGGCGGGGGCGGCCCCGGGGCGGCCCGCCGCTGGCAGGCGGGGCCCTGAGGCGCTGGCCGGGGCCGTGCGGCCGCCCCGCTCCCCGCCGGCGTTGGGGCCGGTGTCGGAGAGATCCGGCCCTGCGGGGCCGTGGCAGACGCTGTCCGGCGGGGAGAGCCCCTCGGGGGCCGCCCGGAAGCGGTTGGGCCTTGGTACGGGCGGCATTACCCGCTCGGAGGGGCAGGGAACACGGCTGGCGCTGTCCCCGGGGCGGGAGGCCCGCGGGGGTCCCTGCTGCCCACACCRCCCTCCCCTCGCACACAGCAGCCCCCAGGCACTGGGCTGCCGGGCTCGGGGGCACAGCTGGGGCAGGCCCCGGGGGGTCTCCAGCCTGCCAGGAGCCACGGTGACCGACCCTACCCAAAAAACCCTAATTTGCTCTTTCCCCCCACCCCGGAATGGCCCATGTGGCGCCAAACGAGGAGGACAGGACTAAGAAATGCCTTTCGGGGTCACCCCACCGTCAGCTCGGCCGCCGCCGGAGGAAGAGCTGGTGCCTGGGCATGAGCGGGCATGGCGGGCAAGGAACAAGCCATTGACACCGGAGGAGTGTCTTATCGGGCCTGTCAGAGGAGTGTTTTAAGGGGAGATCTGGAGGAGACAAGTGGGGGTTTCCATGGCACGTGGCAGCGGAGCGGGGAGGCATTTTTCCCACCGGCTTCGCTCTTCGGCGACGGCTGTTTGTTGGGCACAAAAGCGCGGGGAAAAGTGCCGCCGCGGCGTTATTTCCAGGCAGGGCCTGTTATCAACCGCCAGCAGGTTTCTTTGGGAAGTCTGTGCAATCAGGAAACGATCGCACAACAGCTCAGGACTTTCCACACCTCCGATAACGCTGTGTGCCGAAATCCTCAGCCCAGGAGACGCGGGGGACACGGCACGCCGTGACGTAAATAACCTTTGGCCAGAACTTGCTGAGGTCCCAGCCTGCCCGGGAGCTGCGGGGCCGCACCCCGGCGTGCCAGGCTGCTTCAACATGAGCGACTTCACCCCGCTCCAGCCGGGCTGCTGAAAACACAGGTGTGTTTACGGGAAGGAGCACCGTATCCTGCTGATAAGGCTCTTACCTTTGCACTCCCGAGCCAAAACAGCAATTGCACCTTCTTCAAATGATACCTGGAAATGATACTACTGAAAATAGTATTTTGTTGCCAAAGCTGCCCGCGTGCCGGGAGCCGTGCGATGCCCAGATGTGCTGTGTGCCCCGAGGAGCTGCTCTGCTGCAAGCCGGCAAACCAGAGCTAAATGGAAGGAGGCAGCTCTTTGCAATTCATCTTAAATAACACAAGGGTGGTTTAAGGTTCACGCATGACCTGCTGTACTCAGCTAAAGCACAGGCCCACGATGCACCGTCCTGCCTCCTGGCCCTCACCGGGGCCCGCAGTGGGTACCCAGGGTTGAGGATAAAGACCGGGCAAGCGGGTAGTGACATTTCCCCGCCTCTGGTGACTCATGGCTCAGGCACGTACAGAGCCAACAATGTGCTTTTGTACTCGGGAGATCTCAATGGATTTCTCTTTCGTGGTCTTGTCTGGTTGGCTTTTGAGTCCGTGTAAAGCCCATAAATCCTGAAATAATGAATCCCACAGTTTATCTGCACCTGGTGCAAAGAAAACGCCTCCCTTTGTGGGGATTGAACCTGACATCTGCTAGTTTTGCTGCATGCCCGCCTGCCTTTATAACAAAAAAAAAACAAATGCAGCCATTATTCATCTCCTCCCCTGCCAGTCAAGATTTGAGAGCCTTCTATAGCTTCTGTCAACTGTTTCTTTCCTAGGCTGAGTCAGTGAAACAGCGTTAGGGACTGGACGGTGAAACTTGACTGGCAGGCGAGCGCTTTGGAGCTAATCCCCGGCGTCACTGCATTTACACCCACGGCTCACTCGAGTACTGCCCGAGTGCTATTACTAAGAGGCTCCTGTGAATCCCGCTCAGCTCTCGTATGTTGGCACGARAACTAGTGCTCGATTACCAAACCCAGGTGTGACGGTGGCAGGGGCAGGACSCAGAGGGTGTGATGGCAGAGTGCCACCGTGGAGCACGGGCGGGCGTTGCCGGTGCCCCGGCAGCGCGGCTCGGCGGCAGCGCCAGGGCACAGCTGATGTGGCTGCGGAGCCGGCAGCGGGACGCGGCGTGTACGACACGTCAGTACCAGACGTGGCACACGCTGCTTACAAAGGAGGCAGGGCTGGCAATGGTAGGATCCGCTGGGACAGCCCCAAGTACAGCCAGGTGACAAGGGAACAGGGAAAGAGCACGGCCCAGCAGGACTCAGAAACGCGTGAATTCACCTTAAACGCCCGCGAGACATCTCAGTTCCTCGCCCTTTTACAGGGCAGAGCGAAACTCTGCCTGCACAGCTCCCGCTCTGGGTTTCTGTCCATCACACCACCGTATGTCACAGAGCACGAAGGGAGAGGGAAGAAGGCGACAGSTAAAAATAATCCGTTGTAACTGGGCTTCTGCAACAAATTTGACTTTGTACCCTACAACACTGATTTAAAAACAGGACCGTGCCAACATGGAATGGTTCCAGGCTAAAGAATAAAGACTGTCTTTCTGGCCACCAGGTACTCAGGGCACCAGTGACTCTGCAAAGGCCACGGGGAGAACAGTGGCCAGGTCTCTGGCCAGAAGCTGTCTGCCCAGATGGTGGTAAGGGGTTAGAAGTGATTTCTGTCATCTGCCACACTGCTGAGATGGATACTGCACGTCCCACCCCAYTGCGGTGGCACGTGGAGAAGGCTGTCTCCAAACGGGGAGGATGCAGAAACGAAGGCTGAGAGATCCCAGTGCCTTAAATGAGAGTTGTCCAGCCGGTTTTGCTCTRCCTCTGTGCTCAGAGGGGCTGCGGTTACCACATTTAACGGAAGATGAACATGCAGGTGACTGTCAGCATTGGAGATAAAGGGGAAAATTGCAGCTGGGAGTTCAAGCCAAACCTGCTCACTTTGGAAATTAAGTCAAACAGACCTGCGACAAAAGAAARTGGCTTACGGGAATTCGATGCCTTCTGCCCTCCTGGGGAATGTGCTTTATGTTGGAGCTGATCTGTTTTCCCCGGAGGGATYATCAGGCCTTTAGCCTCCCTTGAATTTCTCCAGGGCTCTGTTTCTCTGTTTGTAGGATGGTGCTCAGAGACTGGCCTTGCTCCCAGGAAAAGGTGTAATGCTTAATGCTCTGTAAGTTCCTTAGCAATCCAGTCCATACTCACTAAGCTGCAGATAGTGCTGGAACTGTCAATCAGCCCATACTATCCCACCGCTAGATTTGCCCCTCTCAGACGGTGCCTTGTTTAAAGCATCAGTTTTCACCTTTCTCCCCTTTTAACTGCCCTGTGCCGAGCTGATTCCCGGGGCACAGCCCTCATCCRGGCCTCTCGCACCTCTGCGGCTCTGCTCTTGAGTTTCCAGCATTTCCCTGGCTGCTGCCATTCAGAGATGCCCAGCGCCTGTACCTCCCATGCCGGCCAGCACAGCAAAGCACCTGCAAGTGGCATTTCCTGGGTCTGCAAACTCAGCCAGAGAAAAACAACACAAAAAAACCAAACAAGAGAAAACCTGCTTTCCCAGAAATGTCTTTTTATTAAATCATGTCTTAAAACCTAGAAACATTAATGTATTTGAAACCTGGTTATCATACACGAAGCAGCAGATAGTCTCAGAGAAACATGTTAACGTAGGCAGCAGAGATGGCAGAGGCCTCCTGCGTCACGGCCAGGTTTGCCCCACGCCGGGGCAGCAGGCAGCCAGCCAGAAACCACCTCGAAACCTGGGGGGGGAGTGCTGTGGAGTAACTTTCTCCTGACTWTCCCAAGGAGCCAGCCTGCTGGTCCCAGGGCCCACTGAGCACTTGGAGCTTACAATCTTTGTTTTCAAAACTCTCCATTAACTTTAAGACAGTTTTGGCCCCAAACCAGCATGTCTCAGGTTGAGCTCTCTAACCCAGAAGGTCTCTTGGGGCCGATGTTTCAAGCTCCTTATGCGTCTGTTCTGCCTTCAGCTTCCCGCTGGGATGGGACAAGCGGAAAAGGGACCCGACTGCTCGGACACAGCGCGGAGCAGCACAGATGGGTGCAGCGGTATCGCCCCGCACTCGAGTTTGATTTTGAAAGGAGCAGGATGCTGTCAACTCCCTCTGAACTCAGCTGAGAGTAAAGGCAGAATCAGACCACAGTGTGTTTTATCGTCACATGGTTTGTCAAATGGTTGATTACTATTCACACTTGGGTGGTTTGGGGCTTTTTCCCCCATTATTTTGACAACTATGCTTATTTGTTTCTTTTTCTCATTTGGATGAAAGTAACTTGCTCAAATATCTCGGAGCTTAGGAGCATTACGGGATATAACCTATYCTTCCCCACATTACCAGATCCATTTTCAAAGCCCGCACCGTTACCTTTTCCACTTGTTACTCACGCGTTTGGTTTTCTTTTCAGAAAACCGACGATGCCCCCCTCGCTAGCGGCTCTGCAGCAGCAAAGGGAGGGCTCGCAGCTGAGCAAAGGAGCTGGAAATGAAAACTGGTGCCTGAACTCAGAAGAGAAACAGTAAAGACCCTAAAAGCGCACTGACTCCCAGCCCTGTGGACCTTGGTTTTTGCTGCGGTTGTTGCTTGGTATCGCAACTGAGGTCACCCCAGTTCCAGGAAAAGTGTTGTTAAAGAACAACAGGAAACACACAGCAGAAAAACTACAGCCCCTTCTTGCTCATTCGGGTATGACTCCAGCCTGGTTTCCTGGSATGGGGAACACCAAATTCACTCAGTTTCTTCAGTCATCCCTGTCTTAACGCTCAGCCAAATAACGTTTCATTTAGCATAGGGGGYATAGCAAGCACAGGGGAGCAGGAACTGTACTCAAAGGGCCTCGCTTGGCTGAACTTATTTGTGATGTTTTTAGGGCATTTCAAATGTAAGGGCAAAGATACCTGTCCTTGAATTCCCAGCTCTGCACCACCTCCAAGTTGACAGGACCTTGTAGTGGGGACTATATCACTACAACTGAGTTTTAGCACTAAAATAATAGATTAAAAAAAAAAAAAATCTAATAACCCCACACTTTCTACTGAAGCTTTTTGAATATCACCAATGTGCATCCGTGCTYGTCCTGAGCCAGAGGCCAGGGTGACCGTGGCGGTGACCAGTCCCTGGCCGGCTGCCGCAGCCTCCTCAGCACCYCTGCAGTTCAGTCTCCCCAGGCAAGAAACGTTCCCCACGTACAACTCAACACGTCCCCTGCACGTCCCCTGAAAGCACCACTCAAACGCAGAAACCCCACGGACACCGGGGAGCGGGGCAGGGGCTGCGCCCGTAGGTTATTGCTGGACGTACCGGGTGAATCACAGGAGGGGCCACCCCGTGACACGGGATGAAGGCTTGGCTCCATCGGTGCTTGAGGGTCTCTGCGAATACCTTCCCTTTGCTCGAGGCTTAGCAATGCAGGTGGAGGGGCTCCTCTTGCTAAAGGCTTATAGGGCCATTACTGCTGCGATTAATCACCAGTTCATTTGGATAATGAGATAAGGAAGAAAGACTGGAGTGCCCACTTARCTAACTAAATATAGCCTGCCTCCCCACTATCGTAGTGTGAGACAACCCTAGATGGGGCTTATCCGTCCTTACATTTGTCAATTTTAAGGATACTGTAAAAGCGATACAATAAAGTGAAAAATTATTAGGTTGTATTAGTTCTTTAAAATTTACTAAACATTTACAGAAAAATTTAGCTTCCCTTCAGAAGGATTCTTTACATTTAATGTCCATAATGTTTATTCCTTCCAGTCTTTAAGTTTTTCACACTGATAGGCAG
Source organism: Oceanodroma leucorhoa (assembly GCA_030449065.1). Lineage (NCBI taxonomy): Eukaryota > Metazoa > Chordata > Aves > Procellariiformes > Oceanodroma > Oceanodroma leucorhoa. Next base: position 1,006,460 of record JASVER010000051.1, on the reverse strand, counting down.
TATGATGGGCTAAATTTATTTCTGAATCAAAGCAGTGACCAGTTCCTATCACTCTTCGATAGCTCATGCACARCCTCGGCAAGAGATTGCGCACTGGCATTTTAGGCAGAGACAGCAAACTCTGGTATCTTACTATTAATTCTGCCGATTACACAGCAGGATTTCCTGGGAGTAACAATGATCACAGTCAGGTTCATGGTCATTAAACCACCATTTACTCACTCAGCTCGAGTATACGATGATATTAGCACGCTGACTTGTCATCAAGACCATAACAGTTTCCATTTGACTTTGGCTTGTGTTTCCACAACTGAGAATTAAAAAACACTCCCATGGAAGATGCAGAAAGCCACGGATACTCTTTGATCAGTGGGACAAAATACAGGATCACAAACAACTTCTTACAGATGGTGTGGAAAATGATGTTGCCGCTCGATATCCCTTGGGAGGATATCTACGTGGCATCCTTCAGGAAGGGCTGTCTGGATCATCAGCTCCAGGGAATGTCATGGCAAAGCCCAGAGTACAGAGCGATTCAGCTTAACATGTACCTGCAAATCTSTGTCCTGGTACTGGCAGCGTGGCCCCATCGCTCGAGGAAGGATGACACAACCCRGCACATCCTCTGATGCATGGTTCCGGCAACACGTGCCAATTCCCAAAGGCCCTGGAAGGATTTTTTTTATCATACAGTAACATACCTTATCCTGGACCAATACATTAATAATATACAAGYGTGACTCTTAAACCGGGTTTTGATGGGTTGAATGTTTACACTTACACACTTACACCAAGAGAGCAGAGCAAGCCTGTCGTTCCACCTCCTGTCTGGGCYGGGATTAAGGACACACTCCCATTTCCAGATCCTGCCAGTCTGGCTATTTAAAATCGGCATTTTCCATTCTTTCAGCTAACCCCACTTATGTTGCCTGAAGGTGACGAAGCAGCGTTTGCAGTCACTCTGCCAGCAGAGCCTTGGGAACAGGAACTCCCAGCCACAGGTCACTAACGCAGTCACATCCCGAAACAACAGCAGCTATTTGTGAAATGGATGCGTGCCAGGAGCCGGAGAGACGCTAACACAGCATGGACGACAACAATAACGCCGCCGGAGCAATCGAGGGGGAGCATCGCCCCCAGACCACGGGAGAGCCTGTGTGTGCAGAGACGACATGAACACACATACACGCGTACTCCAGAAGCCCCTGGAGCAGGAAACTTGTCCTGAGCTCCAGGCAACGAGTCCAGGCTGAGAAACGAAGAACAAATTCACTTGCAGAGTCCCCTCCGCAGAGGCGGCGCGGAGCCCCGCACGGGCTGTGGCTCGGGCAGCTCTAGAGGCACTCGGAGGCAGAAGCAGAGGGATCCCGCGGGTGCGCACAGCAGAGTCCTCGCACGCAGCAGGATGAGTTGGCTGGTTGCCTTTTGCAGTCAGATGTTTTGCTAGAGCTACAAGGATTTTTCTGTTTTTGGTTTTGTTTGTTTTTTTTTTTTTTTTTTTTGTTAACGCAGGAAGGGATTATCTGCCAGCTCACCCGTTTCCCATCCCAGGCCTGGAGGTCAGCTGCAAAGGGAAGTTGGCAGCCGCAGCCTGAGGAGAGGTGCAAAAAGCTGTCTCTCAATTTTTTACCTATTTCTATGTCCCGCAGGTAACTGAATTTTCTTCTTCCCTTTCCTTCCCAGTCAAATGAGAGGAAAAGAGAAAAGCCTCTCTGGAAAACCCTGTATAAGACAAGTGCCACATCCAAAAATATCACACACGCTCCCCACACCTCCCCAAGCCTCTACAGCTGAGTGACTGTTCTCCGCAGGCACCAAGCCCTCGGGGGCTGCTCCCAGCGCGGCAGCCAGGCCGAGGAGCAGCAGATGGGACAGCTTGCTGCCCACCCTTCTCCTCTCCTGGAGGTGACAGTCCCAGCCCAGGCCATAAGGCAACCAGCAGAGCTCTCTGCCGACGTTCATCAGGCAGGTAAGGGGGTTAGGGTCACATCCAATACTGCCTGAGAGCAAGAGCAGCAGGAACTCCCACGCATGGCTGGGGTGAACAGCCAGGGTTGGTGCTCAGTTTAGCTATCCCCAGTTTAAGCTGCTTCTCTCCAGGGTTAACCAGGTGTCCGTGTTTCTCCTGCCCTTGCTAAAAGCACATCCAGACCACAGGGGAGCTGCAGCAGCAGTTCCCCATGGCGGGGCTGTGCGTAACGGTGCGACAGGGCTGCTGATCCTTTAACAGAGCAGGCGGGGACGGGAGCTCAACCGCACCGTAAACCGCTCGCCTGAATTACCCTTATTAGAGGTGAGCTCCACCGAGCCAATTCAGACAGCAATTACCGACTGCGCGTGAACAAACTGGTTTCAGGGCTTCTGCCAGACACACCCCACGAGCAGGTAGTTGAAAGCTGGAAGGAGCAGGCAGAAGCGGAACGACAAATTGTCCCGTGTACTCAGCAGCCGCAGCTSCCGCAGGCAGAGCCCCGCAGGCACTGCCCAGGCCCGTCCTCAGCATCCCCGGGAAGGTGCTGAAGGGGCGCGCGGGGCGCGGGGAAGGGGCCTCTGCGGAGGGGACGTCCTGGCTGCGACCGGACACCCGGGGGTCATCCTTTACAGGCTGGTGCCACTGGGGAAGTTACAGGCTCTATTTTTAACTCTAAAGTTTAAATAATTACAWTTTKTTTGTTTGTTTGTTTGCTTCCTATCCTCTGCTGATCCTTTCCTTTCCCAGGAGCCACTTGAAAAATTCAACCAGTTAAAAAGGGGAAGAAATTTGTTTTCCTCTTTCAGAAATGGTTAACTTCAATGATGCTATTCGCACAAAGGACTTAAAACATCAAAACTCTATTGTCTTTCCAGTCACAGCTTTTAGAGTATTTCATCTCTTTAGTCAAATGGACGCTACAAAGGAAATAATATGCTCATGTCATAAACATCACAAACTTTGAGGAATAGATCTTTGGAAAAGAGAGAAACGCATTCATCGTTTGTCATTATACTATACTATAGTCAACTGCACCAGTAAAACAGTCCGTAATGTTCATTCAAACATACATCTTCCTAYAGAAGTTACGCAACTGTACAATCTACCTTTCTACTTTGCACCCCTAGTTCTACAAGTGGTCAATGAGGATAGATATACAATAGTTCTACAGAGAAATCACTGAAGTGGATACATAAATGGGCCCTTTCGGAGTTAAATAATATTTTCAATAGTTCCACAATGCTACATTCATGCTACCAAGTTCACTGAATTGGGATTTTACTTTAGAAAAGAGAAAGGAAGAACAGTTTGTCTGCCTCCAGTTAGGAGCATAACCATAGGAGGTAAAAAGGGTCAGAAAGGGAGAGAGTTTTGTGTCAGCATTTTAATCCTGCCACTACCATTTCCTTCTCCAAATAACACATGACCTCGTGCTTTCATCGCACCTACAGCTCCCACCTCTCACAAGCACAGCTGGCGGAAGCTACCATCCTAAACAATAGATAGTTGGCATAAACTSTGTTTTCTGTCTGGCATTTTCTTCCAAAAGCTACAGACCGGCGCCTACTATCCCCTTCACTACAAGTCTGGAAAACCTGACTGAGTCGAGAGGACAAGAGTCCAGCCAGGGATGAGACACAGCCACCAAACCTCCCGAGGTCAGGTCAGCCCAGCAGGGCGGCTTCCCAGCAGCTCCGAACCAGAGGGGGAGGCCACAGCCCACACCTATTTGGTTCAATATGTTGCTTTCAATGACTTTAAACCATCGCTCTCCACCTATTCCTCTCCTTACTTACTATATGTACATTATTTCTTCAAAAGTTTTGCTATAAAACTGCTATAAATGTACAGGGTTCAGCAGTTCTAGCCAGAGGCCTGCTCCCCAAAATTACAACCACAGATATGTCACGGGGGAAGGAGTACTCTACAGATCAGAACAACTAGTTCTTTTTGTAAGTATTTAAAAGAAGATTTGTACATATATTTTCCTTCACTTCACAATCTACTAATTTTAGATACCAGGAAATCAGGAAACCAAGGTAATCCTTCCCTGTTACTTCTCCAGTATATTTTACTTATAAAAGAAATAACTTGTATCACCTCCCAGAATTGCCAGAGTGACCTACGCAGACTGTAAGTAGTATTTATCCTCTGAATAGGAGAGCAGAAGATGAAAAAACCCCCTCCCAAAACAAAAAGCAACCCCCTGACCTAAAAAACCAGAAAGTAAATATATTCCAAAATACATCCTCAAACATCAAGTACAAGTCTGGTTTTTCAAACCATGGCTGCTCTGACAAAGCTCTGGGTTTACTCTGTCCTACACAGGAAGGAACGTGAGCAGCTCAGACCAATAAAAAGGTCTTTTTAGCACTGGAAAAGAGATGGTTTATGCACAAACAACTGGCAATCAAGTGAACATCGGGAAGATTCAAACTCATGCTACRAACCCGTGCTGTGTTCCTCCAGAAGCATTTCTTCCAAATGCCTCAGTGAACAATCTCCTTGGAGGGTTTCTGGTGGTCGTGGAACCGCGCTGCTCCACACAGCAGACTAGAAGGAGAACTTGTCTCTCAACACATAGCAAAACACTGGCATGAACAAGTAATTACCATGGCTATTAATTTCTAATTCATTTTTATACCATAGTGAACCTGACGGAGGTTTCTCAGCCAGGTACCGTATTTCTAACCTAAAGTATTTCAGCAAAACTAAAGTCCCATAGTTTTGCAAGCAGCAAAATAGAAAGTAACAAAGTTGTGTCTAATTGGAGGAGAAATATACATTCGTGAGAGCACATACAATTAGTGCAACACAGCTACTCTGAAAGTAACGAACCAAACCAGATTAGTCAATGCAGCAGACATGCAGGGTCTGCTAAGTTATGTTAAAACCATGTTTGCTGGTGATTAAATATGTCTACAGAAGATATATTACCATTTTGAATATATTTTCAAGCAGACCAAAAATACCTCATCTATTGGTTACTGGTGTGTTATTTTTAACTAATTAAATATTGGGAGGGATTTTACCCCTCTCGCTATAAAAATTGCACTTATTTTCTATTAAACAAAACAAGAGTTAGATTTCAATTCTATATTCCAGTATATATTCACATTGAAACTGGATCATCTTGATCTAAGCTTGCAGGAGTAGGTGTAGCAGTCCTTGCTCTCCAAGACCCCCAGCACAGAAGGTCCCATCAGTACAAACCCCTTCTTCCTCTGTGCTCTGGTCACTTCTTCATTGTAGTGCACGGGTAATTGATTTTATTTTTGTAAGAAAACCTGAGCTTCAAAAGTCTTTAAAAGGACCTGGAATCAAATCTGGCCCGTTCTGACCCAAAACAGCTCAGTTCTGCAAGGAACTCCATCCTGTCCTCGTTTCACACAGCTCCTCCTGAGACACCACGGCTCTGACCTGAGGCGAGTGAGGTGTCAAACCCTTTCCCTCCAGTCTCTCTTGACCCAGGAGACTTTCCTCCCGACACACTTCTGAGGGCTCCTTCTTCCCTCCCTTTAGCACTGCTGCCTCCTGTAGGGCTTTGAAGGGCTCCCTGTGCCAATAAAAAAGTCTCTCTGCAATAAGCATGACTTCTTGGACACCGGTGACCARCTTTCTCTTGCAAAGTCTTCTCCAGCTCATAAAATGTCATCGTAATCCAATAGTTTAGAGTGCTGGCGGGTCTTCCAGAGGCGGTAAAGGCGGAAGTCAAAGTAAGTCTCAATCATTTGCTTACCTAGGAGAAGTGAAACGAAGCAGAGGGGTTATACCCTGCAGCACAAGGGAGAGACGCGAGAGGCTGCAGCAGCAAAAGGACCCCAACCCACCTATAGGCAGGGGCACAGGAGAACCCGTCCAGATGCCTCATTTGGAAAATATTGACATTCAGCCAGGGCACGTGAAGGTGCCCGTGAGAAGCAAACGTCTTTTTAGGTCTCCTCAAACCACGAAAAGGCTCCTTAATAATGCCCTGGCAGGGTTTGTCCATGGGGGCGGGAACTGAACACAAAGTCTGTCTCCAGACTTTGACCTCTCCGCACTGACTGCAGAAGGGGGGGACGGCGGCTGTAGAGTATCAGACAACAGCTCCAACAGCCTGCACGAGGCAACTGGCACAGGGGCTTCAGAAAACTACAAATCAAGAGTAAACTCATGGTAAAGATTTGTGGGGAAACATTAAAAATAATTAACACTGAAAATTCAAAATAGTTTGTTTGGTTTTTTGTTTTTTGGGTTTTTTTGGGGTTTTTTGGGGGGTTTTTTTTGGTTTTTTTAGTTAGTATTAACAGGCTGTCTCTGTCCTGCAGAGCTGTCTTTTCTCGGTGAGCTCAACGGGACACACTAATGCAAGTTCTGCACCACTGGCGCCTCTGATTGAAGGTGGGGGTCTCACAAGGCAGGCCCAGACTGAAAGCCATGCGCAGGGCTGGCGCTGGAGGCAGCGAGTGCATTTGAAAACACAAGGGCAAACAACCCTGGATTCTGAGACAGGGCTCAAGGAGGGGATTTTCGCTTTTGAGGCCTGATTAAGATTAGTTTCAGATGACTTTGCAAAGGATTAGAGAGGGTACACTATCAGCGCGTCCCAGATTGCTCAAGGGGATAAATTCAGACGTATTCTTCAGCCCAGCCTCCTGAAAGATCAGCTGCTTAAATGCATGCGCACAGGACCCGCTGCCTTGCCTGCCAAGCTGCATATAAACCCAGAATTTCCCTGCAAGTTGCTTCTTGGCACGCATGTACGAGCATGTTCGCTGTGGGACCCGTGCAAGCGCTGTATAAAGCTGGGTCCAAACCGCCCGGACACGCACAGAGAACTCTGCGCAGCACGGATGTGCTCAACTCCCGTACGTTGCTATGACAGTAAGTGGGAGTTAAGAATAACCCATCAGTGCTGATGCCAGCTGTGAGCAACAGAGGAAGTATCCATAGTGCTTATAGCCTAATGCTGCATGTTTTTATCTTCCCAGAGAACAAAGTACCAACAGCAAAGACAAAACAACAAGGGCAACTTAAAAATAAGTCGACTATATGTCGCTTATGCAACTGCACCCRTAATTACTTAGATCGACCAAAGAACAGGAAAAATTCTATAGCCCTTTGAAATATCTTCAGCTATAGGCAGAAAAAAGCAAAGCAGACTGAGATATAGAATGGCTATAATGGGCTGCATCCCAGTCACATGTTGATGACACAACTCACTCAGTGCCAGTAAGAGATGCTGCACACTTGGTTACAGAAAAGGTTCTGCTCCCATGTGCGTCTCTCCCACGGACTTCATATGCTCTAGTAATACGACGAATGTCCTAAACGCAGCCTGGAAAGCAGCCTATTATTTAGGCTACTTTGCCATGCCAGTAGCCTGGGAGAGGGCTCTGCAGCTTCAGGCACAACAAACAGGATAGCTGAAATGTGAACACCAAGGAATTGCAAGGGAAGACCCAGGTTCAGCAAGCAAACTACACAAGGTGGTTGCAAGCAAAAGGATGACCATGGCAGGGCTTAAGGGAGTTCAGAATTGTTTTTTCGTGAAGATGCCCCTGAAGGAGGCAGGCTGGTCAAGGAGACATTTGTCCTTGTACAGAAAATAAATTACCTTGAGCTGATAGTTCAAGTGGAGACTCAAAGGCAACCCTATAAGGATTCATTAAGTTTTTCAGATTCTGAAATAGCTGAAAGAAAAACACATTGAGAGTTAGCTGCTGAATACAAAGATGAACTCCAGGGCACCCAGAATTGCCCATCCTTGTTCCCTACCTCTAAAAAACCTTCCACTACATGTCCTTTAAAACATCTAGCTCATCAGTAAATAAAGTGCTTTGAATGACTGTTCCCCCCAAACGTTTGTTTCAGTATCTGTCCTTTCCTGCATGTCACTTATCATTCCTCCCCTCCCTCTGGGGAGGCACAATCCACAGGGTGGTTTGCCCATTCACAGCCACTCATGGGACAGGATGGCAGCATGTTTCCACGCAGCAGAAGAAGGTTTAGAAGGTTTAGACTTCACAGTGTGACTATTGACTCCCTGGGCTTGGTGCCACTCAGCAGACGTTCCCAGAGAGGCGACCCAGGAAGCTCTTACCTTCTCCCCATTGGGGTTTCCAAGAACATAGCAGCCCATGATGTGAATGATATTTGGTTCAGGATTGACTTTACTCATCAGCCGGCTCAACCTCTTCCAGAAGCTGGAAGAAACAGGAAAAAACAGAATGCATAATTTATAAAAAAATCTATCTCCTCATATGCATGAGTGATCACAAGGATGTGTGTGCACACACTGCTCAGAAGGGGCCTGAGGCTTGTAGCCTGAGGAGCAAGCTGCTCAGCAAGAGCCATTGGTTCTTAGACAAGGAAGAGCAGGGGCAGAGTAAGGGCCTGAGGAGTAGGTCCAGGTCATGCGGTAGAGAAGGAGGAGCGGCCCATCGAGCCAAGGAAGCTCCAAGGTGAAGAGAAGGGAGCAAAGTCCACCAGGACTGCTTTTAGACTGACAGTTTTACTAAGCATTCTCTTTTTGGAGCAGTTCCCTCCAATTTCCTCTCTCCCATTTCTATCAACAATTGCCCTTTCTGAATAGGAGTGTTATCAGTGCACTGGTTCATTTCCAGGGCACGAAATCAGCAGAGAACAGCTGGAGAGGTTGTTCTTCTACACAGCCAGAGAGACAACACCAAACCAGGCTGTTCCATGTTTGCCAGTGCTTGGTACCGCTCACCAGTCAGACCCGCTTTACATTTTGTGGCTACTGAGCAGGGACACTGTGCCTAAGGGACATGAAATACAACCACCTCCCCCGCGCAGTGGGTTAGAGCAGACTTCTGGTGGGCTCTAAAGCCCAGCAGTTCCTCTGTGGGGTCTGTGATCAGTTTGCAGCGTAAGCTTTTCTCAGGACTCCCTCCCAGGCACATACAGGTTACATGGAGATATTCACTTCCAGGCATCCAAGTTTTCAGCTGTGTGTTCACAGCTTTCTGAAGGTTCCTGAATTACCAACTTCGGACCAGCTATGCCTGGAAAGCATTCAGAAGCGTGTATGTGCACACGTGCCCAAGAATTTCATTGACAGTGTTTGTGCCAGAGCACGAGAGCACTGAACAGATGTTGATTTTAATACTCATTTCTCACGCCAACAAAAAGTTGTGTAGGAACAGGTTGGTATACATCCTCTCCCCGACAACGAAGCACTGTTAGCTGAGTAAGTTTGAGCCAACACTAGCGAGCAGGCAGCAAAACAGGCAAAGCTTAACTCTCTGCAAGGAGAAGCAAAATTGCCTCAGCAACCCTGGCTGACATGCTGGCATGTTAGTGAAAACCCTCCTCAGTAATGTGCTGGACTTTGAGTAGGCTTTGCAGAGATAAATTCCATTTCCCCCTGCARTTAGGAGGGCAGTTACCGGAGACAGCTGTGGGGGGAATGGTTTGGATTTCTGCCACTAGTCGCCTGCTTAGAAATGCTGTCTCAGCCACTTCTGAGCAACAGAGGCACGAGGTGCATGTTCTGGTTTCTGGTCAGCAATGCCTTTGTTAGGAGAGGAAATACATTTTTTCTTCCCTCTTTTGACAGTCTCTAGTCCAGAGAGACGCTAAACAGCAGATAAAAGCATAAATCTCCGGGTGACCTGTCACAGGGCCACACCACCCCAGGGACGAGCTTGGCTCTGTCATCTTCGCAAGTCCCCCTGAAGGAGCTGTAARCTGCTATGAGGTCCCCCTTCAGCCTCCTCTACCCCTGATTAAGCCACCCCAGCTCCCTCCACCTCTTCTTCTAGGCCACATGCTACAAACACTGAGCAAACTGAGCAGAAAAATGCTATGCGCRTCCAGAACGTAACGCAACCACTCACAGGATCATATCTTCCTCCTTCTCCACTTTGGCGAAAGTGGCAACTTTGTTCTTTAACAAGTATAAGTGACCGGGACCTCCCTGCAAGAGAGAGACAGACAAATGCAAACCACCTTGCACAGGCCCTGAAGAACCAAACCCTGGGTATGTTTCTTGTCCTGCACAGCCATACCCAGAAGTGCCACAAGGGAGCAGAGCAGACACGGCTGCTACAGCCTCCGTGGCAGACACCGGGGGCACTTGCTCAGGAAATATTCACATATGGRGAGTATGTTGGGGGTTGGATTCTCCGGTTTTTACTGTTATATGCCCACCTCGCTCTCGAAAAGCACAATAATAGACAAAAATCTTCACTGTGGGTAGCTGGAGAGTAATAGGGAAGACAAGAAAGTCCCTTTCATTTGGGGATGCTAGGGGACTTGCCGTGGTAGGCAGACGAGAAGCTGAGCAAAGCAGGGATAAACAGGCAAAACGTCACTGTAGAAGAATTGGACTTTGGCAGTAGCAGGCATAAAACAATTGAGCACAACATCAGGAAAATTAAGATCCGCAATCTCCAGCTCAGTGTGCTGCAAACCCTGCTATTTTGCAGCATTAGGCACGTGGGAGGGAGTTCAAGTTAGGTTACCTTCCTAACTTCTCATTTCAAGGTTCCTTGCACAGCTGCCGGGGGAGTCCAAAGCTGACCACCCTGAGGAACAAGAGCCTTGGGAAGGAAATCCCTGGGAAGCCCCAGATCCAGCAGGGCCTGAATCTGTCCCACCCGCAGCTCGGCAAGCCTGTACTCTGACCCCCCTCCCACGTATGCTGGCCTCCGGCTCCGAGCTGTGCCATCTGCCAGTCTGATCCACAACACCCACCACTGTCACTCGTACTGAAGCTGTATGAAAACTATAACCATCGCATTGCAAAYGCTTGTTCCTTTCTCCGAAATCCTCCTTTTGAGGTCTGCGCTAATGCTRGTTTGCCTGGGTTTCCTTGAAAGCAGCTGAGAAGCAGCCCAGCTCTGGAGTTGGCTGCACTAAATCAGATTTTATTTCCTGCTGTCACAGCAACTTGAGATTGCTCGGTGTCTGGGGAAATGAGAAGTGAAAGCTGTATACATGCAGTTAYTTTAACAGAACCTGACTTTGGAATATCGGTTCCTCTGTCATTTTTCCTGTAGAAAAAGACAAATTTGTAAKAAACCACCCAAGCGTTTAACAACTTTCATGTACCTGGCAAAATATCAGCATCTTCCAGATTTTGCAGCCTTTCCGATAAATGTTAAGCTTCTTCTCTATTTCCTCTGCAAAAAACATGTTGGAAAAGATGAACCATGGAGGAAGCTAAAAATTAATCTTATTTCTTCTCACTTTAGTGCTGAAGGCAGGAGGCTGAGCTATGAGAGGTGCTCAGCACCTACATTCCCACTGATGTCAAAGCAAACCCTCAGCTTTCATGCTGTGGAAAGGGCAGACGAGGTACGGTGCAGCACCAGACACTGCTCTATAGTGACCACAGCTCTGTACCCGACCCAGATGTCCCGACCCTCTGTTAATGCTCCTACCCACCTACAAGGGCACAATGAACAGGTGTCTTTGCTGCCCTGTGCCTCAGCTTCCCTTTCATAAACCGGGAGCTTGGCATAGAAAATGGGCTACAGAAGTGAAGTTCTATTACTGCAGCACATCCAACAGCAGCTGACTGACTGTCAGGAGTCACTGGGGTGATAAAAACACCTTTATGGGTGGCASCTGAGGCACAGGGCAGTGGAGTGACTTTAACACATTGATCAGTTACATTTGCAACAGGCAGGAGTTAAGAAAAGGAAATAACACTCACATACCTAGGATGTCATCAAAGGTGGCATGTTCATGGTCCTGGAAACCAAGAGAGAAGACATATCGTGGTTCRCTGTCAGTACACCAGCTCCCGTAACATTATTAAAGTCTCCAATATCGCACACAATCACATTCCCGGGCAAACACATGCTCTAGAGCACAATTATACCAACTGATGGCTTCTAGTCACATCACAGTAATTACTACCCTAAAACACATCTCAGCAAAGAAGCTGAAGGCTGAATGGTCCATGAAGACCAAGTCCATCCAAAGGCTTGAAGATGAATCCTGCAGACTAGTCCAAAGCAGATACCATCAGATGTAGTCAGCATCAGCAATGCATTATTTGCCTCTTGGCCCATGTTTTGTAGCCAGCCTCTGGCTTTACACATGTCCAAGCTGGCTAACAAACAGCCCTGCTCCCAACACATCTGCCTCTGGCACAGCAGGGTCACCAGGACAACCGTACGGCTCTCAAAGGAAGAGAGAGGCAGCAAAGCTAAACCCCCCAGCAGCACTGCCTGCTGCACATGGAGACTGAGTTTTCTGGGCTGTCAGTCCAACCCTTCCCTTTCAAATTAAGTGAATATAAAGTGATGAGGAAAAAGAGACCCATGACTCCTTGCCGGTGTTTCAGACACCTGCTCAGGCAGGACTCCTAGTGAAAAATCAGGGTTAAATTAATGACTGACAGGGATGCACCACTGTAGACAGGGGGATGGGGTTCACAGTCCACTGCAGAGCTCTCAGGTCCTGCTCATCGTGTCTAAGGATGAGCATAAGGAGGAGCCCTAAGCCTGGCAACACACAGCTCTGCTTGTGCRCTCAGGCCTGCCCTGCCTTCCCTTGTTAATCTTCCCATGCTGCCTGGCTGTGCCTGCATGCTCTGGCAGCCCACATGTGCAATTTTCACTCCACCTTACTCTTCCACCTAGACCTGAGCCTCCACAAAGCTACCCCAGACCCCAAATCCGTGTTCAGCACACCCCCAGCCCTTTCCTGACAGCTTTTTCAAATCACATCAGYGTTTCAGAATCACCATAACAGGAACTAGGGGTAGGGAAAAAAAAACCCCATAAAATCCTCTGTATGAAGTTTGCTCCCACACATCCAGACATAGCAAAAGCGATATACTTACATAGAGAATGGGGATGATAGAGGGATCGTCCCTGCGGATAATTGTCGGGACATACTCTGCTTTGGGCACCTTGGAAGAAATGAGCTGGAAGGGGAAAAAAGTGCAACAGCATGAGGAGAAGCCAGTAGAGTCTGGACAGAAGCACAAAGGCCATTATAACAGTGCCCTGTTCAGTTGCTCTCAGGTGTTACCCAAACTAGCAGCTAATCCAGCCTATCCGCATCCCTGTGGAAGGTCCTCCAAGCCTTTGGTCCACTACGGAGCACCCCCAGGCCTGCCAAGTACCCCCACGTGTCCCAGTCTCCTCGACCCCCAACGAACAAGCACACAGCTGAGTGTGAGATAACAGTTTGTAAAGGGGAGACCCGTGCGCACAGAGGATGAAGAAGCTTGTGCGTCACCACGAATGGCTGTATGCCCATAAAGATCACTTCTGTACAGCCTTCCTCTGCGCGAGGGTCTGTGCTTCTGGCTGCAGAGGATTGTTTAAACTGGCACACGTAGCTGGTGGTGGGTGGCTGCCTGCCTGAACAGGAACCAGCCCAAGGATGAAATGGCATCGGGCACAGGTAGGCACACAGCCGTGGGATGTCAGGCAGATGCAGGTTGCCTGGCAACTTTGGCTGAAGCTTCAGCACGACAGCCCGAGAGGATGGGCCTGCCGTCAGCACAAGCCAAAGGGCTATGGGAACACGGGCAATTTGGCTGTGCAGTGATTTCAGGCACCTCTGCTCATCGCTGTGGGAGTGGAGCAGGCAGTCGTGCTGGTGGGCCTCTAAGTGCAGCCTGGATTCCAGCYTGGGCTGCCTTCAAAGCGCTCCCTCCTGGCAGGCAGCATGTCACTGCTTCGGCCACATGGCAGTTAATGTAAAGTTTCTGAAGAGGCACAATGTACAGAGTCCAGGGACGGACACTCCTCACATCACCTGGGGAGACACTCTGGAGGTGACAAGGGCTGAGCAAACCCAAGGGYTGGGTTCCTGGTGTTTGGGTCTCACCTTGTCACTTTGCCCTGAGAGTGCTTCAGGGCTGAGACTGCACAGACAGCCTGGGAACACATATAAAAGCAGACTSTCTCCATGTCCTTCAGCCTTCCCAAGTCTTAGCAAGACCCATTCAAACACAGTACTGCTGTGCTGGACTGGCARTGCTGCCCTGAGAACAAACTGGAAGCTTGAGAGCCCATTTTTCCTGAGTACTTGTGCRTGTGGCCARAGAAGGYRTGTGTCAGAACCTGGTCCTGTCTGCCAAACCCCCCAGAGCAGGTCGGGGGGAGCACAGGGGGAAGCCTAGCATTAAGGAATGATAAAAGAGCAGAGAGCAYCTCAAGGGAKGACATGCAGCTCCAAGGCAAATCAGGCAAGTGATAAGAGGAGGGAGGGACTGCTGGGACTGGGGACTCAGGCCTCTATTGTCAGGGTTGTCGAGACTCAGGCTAACTCAATTCAGTGTTTGTGACAATCCTGCTCTGATTTGGGGCTAGACTGCAGGTCCTTCCACTTCTAGTTTTCTTTCAACACATTATCCCCAGCAATAACAGATGCTGAATACCATGACATGTCTTGGCTGATCTCTGAGTGACCCCCATACACACTTGAAGAGTTGCCTATACAAAAGACTTGCCTCTTCCCATGAAGATCCTAAACTTAGCAGCTCTGAAAGGACAGACAGAGCCTGAGTAAATACAGGTAGCCGAGTTGGAAACCCTCACCATTATTTTTGGTGGAATAAAGTCTTCTCCGTCACATGCCATGGCTTCAAGTTCCTTTTCTGCTTCCCAGTTAAAGTCAAAGTTGCCATCCAAAGCGCCGCAGGAATCCTGAAGGTCATGGCCTGCCAGAACACATTGTGCATTACAAGGGCAGAACAGCTTGCCTTCCCCACTCGATCCCGTCTGGCAGCTACCTCGCAAGAGGTACCACAAGCCATGAGACTTGCGTCCTCCTTTCTTCCACAGAGCGACAGACACCACACTTTGGGGCTGGCGTCTCTAAACAGACAAACACTTAACGAATGAAGAGTGCRCACACAGAGCCCGATACCACATATCACATAACTTTTCATCACTCTCACAGTCACCACGTTTAGCTTTGAAATGCTAACTCACAACAGTCACCCTGTCATTTCAGAAATGGAGAAGGAGACAGAACACAGGCAGACTCTCTACACTTTAACATCGCCAAGCTGATGAGCAAAAGTCCAAAGACTTCAAAGCTGGTCTCTTTGTAATAATTACTGCTCTGACTACATCTTCTGAGTGAKTATAAAGAAACTCTGCCTTGTTGGTCAAACTGATCCTGGCAGAGAAGTCCCAGAGCGTGAGGACAGCCGTAGCAAACACAGTAGTATTGCAACAGTATACTTGAATTTGCTCTCCAARTTGACCTTACCTGTTGGCCTTCAATGCCTCCTGGGGGAAAAAACATCTGGAAGGAATATAATTGACCATTAAAGGTTAAAAATAGAGATGGTTCCCTGAAGCCAGGGACTGAGGAAAGAGAACCGAGATGCCTCTATTTGTGCCTTTTGGGATKTCCGAGTGTCACTGGGCAGTGCCTGGAGCCTGTCTGAACCATGTCTTTTCCATTCGCCTCTGAGTTAGCTGAGGGAGCGGGGAGGAATCAGACTGCAAAGGAACAATCGGGTCATGTTTTGAACCTGGCCTTTCAYACATCTCCCTCTACAACCTGGTACAGTGTCTTCTACAGCTACARCTAGGAGGGCTGGATCTCGTGCTTACCTGGTAGGTCAGTTCATTTCATTAGTGAAATTCATTTACAGTACAACCCATTTCAACATGGGCAAACTCATATCCACCTAGTCCCCTGCCTACAGGATATCAATAAAATCTGGGTAAAACATCCGTTCCCTTTATAAAAAGACAGTGGGAAGATGCTGACATTTCCTCCCGTAAATTAACACAACAGCATCTCAGTCCCCTCAAGCAGAACATCGCAGCATTACTGGGGATTCCTAGAGGAATTCCTGGCAGCCCAAACGAAGATCAGATTGCCCCAAGCTATCATCTGTGCAGCCAGCACGGCCAGGAAATCAAAGCTACGTCTCATGGAGCGCTGCAGCTGTGCTCTTGAGCTATTCTAGCCTAGGAAAGAGCTCAGAAGGGGCTCTTGCACAGGAAGCCAGGCAGGGTAGCCCGACTATGGTGAATGTAGCGTTGGACTGGTGTGCTTCCAGGTCGGCTGTTTTGGTCCCAAGCGAATAAGGGATGATGGGAACAGAGGGCTGTAAGAGAGCTGTACCACTGGGTATCCTTTGGCAACTGCACAGTAACGTGTTAGATGCATTGTGCTCTACAAATAAATACAGGTACACACAGATGAACAGGTGCATATGCCTGGAGTGTTATTTGCTCAGATCTCATGAAACTAAAAGGACCACAGATGGGACAAAAGGGCACAGAGGAGTTACTCCAGTGGGACTCCAGTCAACACCTCAGCTGGAGGGTTTGGCCTCAGGAGGAAGCTCAAAGGACTCAGAACTCACTTTCTCGAGAGTCATGGAAGGAATCAGCTTTGATGGGAGTCGGGTCACTCCAGGACCTGCTGAAGCTCCTCTCACGCCGTTCGGCAAATGCTAGGATAAAACCAAAGCATGACATTAACAGACTCCAAAGCCACCTCTGTTGCTGCCAGCAAAACACAAYATCCAGTAGATTTCCACCAAAGCTACACATCACAGACTCCCCTGTGCTTGTTCTTCCACTTGCCAAATGTGAGTCCTTTCCACACAGGAAACAAGAGTCTCTCCTCTAGACAGCAGAAGACAAAAGTGCCCACTTTCTGAGCAGGACCATTATGCGCTATGTAACACAAAAAAAGGAGGACACTTGATGGTCTCTCCTTAAATGCACACTGCTCAAACCTCAATTTAATCAAAGCTATTCCAGCGTCCCACTGTAAATGCTCTGACTCAAAGGCGTCACAGAAGATGTACTCAACAGCTAATGACACACACAGGACCAGGAGGCGGCAGCAGTTCTCCAGTCAGTTCTCCCTTCTCATCTGTTTTTGGGCAGGCACTCTTCATGTTCTCATGACATCCCAATCACAGCTGGGCGAAACAGAGAGGGGTCTCTTGAAAGCTCACGTTTTCTAAATTTTGTTCCAAAAGAAGAAATCCTTCAGTTTTTGCTTGCCTGCACTCTTGTGAGCACACACCCCCGTTTTCTTTTTTTTTTYCCCCAAAGGGGCATTATATTGTTTGTACTGGCATTTCCCAAGTGGAATCCAGGGAGCTTGGCCCAGCTGGCTGCACCGCAGGCAAATTCCTGGGAACTGCCAACCACAATGCCTGACTTGGCAAGCCCACGTGAGAGCCATTACACCTAGATTAACAGCCACTTATAGCCACTAATACCTATTTCTGGTAGCGGACAGAGCAAGTTTGCTGCAGTGTATCTAGTAACAGCATCTCATGTCAGCGGCACAGGAATTCACTGTAGATCTGCATTACAAGAGCTGAGAAGCAACCTGTCCTCTGCTGCAGTGTGTCCAAGTGTGGGCRTCCAGGGAGACAAATCACATAGGAAGTTCTTCAGGTGATCTCCATCCTCAGCTTTCATTTAAAACCAGGCATTTAGCTATTGTGCACATGAAGAAAGCTTTGAAAACATGACCCGAGAGTTACCAAGGCAGAGAGGCATGCCTGAACTTCCAGACAGCTCTAGGGGGAGGAGAGYCCTGTTCATTTCAGGCAGTGCTAACTCAGATGCCAATAAAGACACTTTAAAGGGCAATGCTGTTTGCTGTTCACTTCCCACAGCATATGAGAAAGGAGAGGAAAGAATGCAAATTCAACTCAGCAATGCTTTGCTGTGGGCAGTCTGTACATGATGCCTGGCCAGGGGGTGGGAAGAACAAGCTGTTTCCTCTTCTGGAGCAATCCTCAGCTCTTGGGAGCCAGYTACACCACTCGCAGCCCATTTCACAGCGATAAGGGAGTTGCCCCAACCAAGTTATGGAGGAGTGTTGCCTTCCTCAGGTAAACGGAACTGCCATTTCCCAGGCCTAAGAGGTGATTTCTTCCCCACTGATGCATAACACTGCCTTATTTCCCCCTTGCTCCAATCTCTTCCCTGTTCCTCTTCTTTCTCTCTTCCACCATCCTCTCAGCTCCCACCAGACAACTTTCCACCAGGTCCTGTTCTGGAGATGGTGGTGGGACAGGGGAGGAGAAAAGAGAAAGCCACCAGCCCGTGTGGCACATGAAGCACCAGGGAGCCAGCTGGTCCGCAGCTCCAGTAAGAGGCCAGGCAGCCCTCGCCGGCTCTGCTGAACTCTCAGCTCTGATTCTCCTCAGAAGAGTCTACGCTGGTGATCACCGAAAACCACATGCACGTGGGACAAGGACGCTGCAGCTCTCCTTCCACTACCCGCACTAAGGCCATGGAGATCTCCCATAGCCAAGGCAGAAGGTCCTTGAAAATAGCTTAAAGGCTGTTTGCAGACATCCATGTGTCCTGGAGACTTGCAACAACGCAGCCTTCTTTTTTGTGGGGTAAAATGGCATCAGCAGGTCAAATCCTTTCTCCGGCCCAATGCTAGGTCCTTTCTACCCACATCTGCATGCAACATAGGGTTCCCTGTGTCCCACTGGCACAAACCCCAACTCTTCACAGCCACATCTTACAGGTGCTCACTTACTTTGTGCTTTAACCCTTCGGCTCCCCACCATGCGGAGGTGCTTCCGAAAATTCCTGAAAGAAAGGCCAAACAAAACCTCTGAGAAAGGTAATACAAAGCAACACCTGGGCCCAGCAGGACTGAAAAAATGAGGAGAAAAAAAAAATAAAATTGGGAAGACAGCATATTTTCTTCTGGGCATTCAAAAGCTGGAGACCACGTTGCCAGCCTGCACCTATTCAGTGCTGGGGACGGTTATGTCTGCCAAGAGTGTGGCTGTTTCTTCTGAATTCCCTGGGCTGGTGGTACAGGGCAAGTGGGGTCCTACAAGGCAGTCCCCTTCTCACAGCCTGCTTTCGCTTTCTTTTGACTAAGGCACCGGTGCTGTAACTTTGCTGAAGACACTGCCGCTGCCCATGCTGGCAATGCTCCCTCTTCTCCTGGTGAGCAGCAGTAACTRCTCCCCTCTCTCCTTTCTTCCACGTATGCTTCAGCAGGGAAGTGGGGTGCCCAGGCTCTGCCCTGCTAGGCAGCGTGCACACACCRTGCTCGTGGCTGTGCCCATTCCCAAACACATTCACAGCAGCTGCTAAAATCCCACCCGTGCTGTTAGCGACCACGCAGCCCGAACTGCTCCCCAGGGCAAAGAGCTGGGAAAGGCTGAAGCAGCTTCCTCCTTCTCGGGTAGCACTGTTCAGCAAGGCTGACTGTCCTATGGGCCTGCTCTCTGCTAATGCTGCCGGCCCATCCACGTGCTTCCCTGCCCAGGACTCACAGGCAGAGTTCAGTGGGGCTGCAGAGTACACAACTCCAGAGGAAAGTCCACCAGAGGGTAAGCTTCGGGGAGCAGTTACACTCTGTAGTCAGGTCTGTGTAAAACAGACCATCCTGGCCACTCCTGAGAGACTTTTGCAAAGGGACTCTTCGTCCAGCCCCTCTGAGTACAAGGGACCTGTTTCTCTTAGTTTCTCATCACTCACCTAGACAGGAACTGAGCAGGACAAAAACCAAACAGGACACCAGAAGAGACACAGGGAAGAAGCAGCATGTGGACTATCAGAAAAGTGTCACCCCTTCATGAACCCTACTTAGTCGGGGTGACTTCACGCTGCGGTGCAGCCCCCATGGCTCCCAGGGATGTCAGTGAGCCCCTGTACCAGCAGCCTGCATGGAGGGAGGGAGCCTTCCTAGATCCCCTTCTGCCCCACCAACATACACCGCAGACGTCAAGCAACAAAGACTACTGCTGGTGAAACGGATAAAATGACAAGTTGTCTGGCTCACACACAGGTTAGTGGGATGAGTAAGGACATGTTACAACCATGCAGATGCATTAGCAAACTAATTGGACTAGAAGACGCTTCCAGCACCGACACGAAGTTGTTCAGAGAAAGTCAGATACGCCTACTCCTATACAGAGAGATCAACACAACCACAGCCCTCATGGGAGAGCACTTAACCCACGCCACCTTCTGCACTGTCCCCCACTTTGGCCTTGGATCCCACATTGTCATCAGGATCCAAATTCAGCAGCTCAAGAAGGAAAACTAGCAGCTGGATAGTGAAGCTGGGAGCAACATTATTCCATGACAAATCTCCATCTGCACTGGGGCTATTAATGTTATTTTCCAAAGATTTATTTTAGCTCTACTTGGGTACGTGAAGATTCACTGCTGTGGATCAGACAACCCCCCCTTTAGACAAGTAACTAAAACAAGTCTCTTCACTAACACATGCTGGACTGGCTCTATGTACAAAGCCTTCTGGGGTGCATGATGACTGATAACGTGGGCTGTCTTACTGYGCATTAGATTCAAATCCAAATAAATACAATATTTTAAGGGAACCAGGGTCATTCTTTACACAGAAAGGTCTTAGACATACGTTGTAACTSATCAGAATGAAAATGTTTTATGGTCCATTGTGAGACCAAGATCATACCAGACACTGAGACCAAGATCATACCACCCACTGAGCATCAATGTTAATTGCCAAGGCCACTGTTACATCCTTTGGGCTTTTGGCATTTTGGAGTAAAATCCATTTTTCTGTTAAATGCTCAGTTGTCCTCTCTGCAGAGGAGTTTATTCAGACCCTGGGGGAGAAGGGGGGTAAAGCAGTCTTCGCCATGGAATAGTGATGCTCCCAGCTGCCTAGACAGCTTGGTCTCTCCCATGAGTGTGGGTTGAGGGCAGCTGTCTAAATACATCTCCTAAATACTGCTGAGAGCAGCTCCAGGGAGAATCCAGCTGCTCAGGGTTAACCATCGCACTAAATGCTCGGAGAATGGGACAAAGGCCTTTTTTTCCCCCTCAACTCCTTTAGAAAAAAAGCATTTTGGAAAGCAGGTGTGAGCCCTGGGACTGCCTCTTAACATGGGCGTCCTGTGGCCATCTAGACCCTTCTGAGGGCTTTTTGCAGCTGTATTGGTCCTCAGGYCCCTCTGTGCTTGCATGTTAGCACAAAAGGACTGGCACAGCACCCCGGGGGGAGCCGCAATCTGCTCTGTGAGCAGTGGGGCTACACAAACCCGCCCAGTCTTCCTGCCTGGCTCCTGCAATTGCACCCAGAAAACCCAGTGTTATTTGATCACTAGCAAGATCTCTTCACCCATCAAAATTCAACAAGCATCCCTCAAGTTACAGTGATAAAATCTCCTTATTACTCCCTTTTCTGAACAGTCCTCCTCCTGACAGGCTCCAGCTTGCCACACAGTCTGCACGACCCTATGCCACCTCCATGGTATCCATCCCAGCCAAAGGGTCTTCAAGACACAGCAGCTTCACTCCGCACACTCTGCAGCTCTGACTGCAGCAGTTCATTACCCGAGCAGAGGTCAACGACAGAATTACTGATGTATATCAATAGTCTGCAAAACTCCCAGCAGCACCTCTCACGTTCTCCTCCCCGGCTCCTCCTTGCAGCAGTCACAAGGTTCAGCAAACCACTGGGCATCGCTCACTCTGGAGGCAACATCCATTGCACCAGCACCTGGGCCAYGCCACACAAACCAGCCTCCCTGTGCACCAGACACAGAGGGCCAAGCACTGAAGGGGCTGTGCGAYAACAACTGAACTTCCGCAGCACCCGAGGCCATGAAGGGCTGCCCAACAAGCATCCAAAACTGCGGTGAGGCTGGGGTGCTCCTCACTCCCTGGAGAAGAGAGCTGAACGCTAACYGCCAGCAATCCTTACGGCTGGCCAGGGTCTGCTTGCACGGCACAGCCAAAAGTCCACATTGACAAAAACCCATACTACCCTGTCTCTGCCTTATCACAAGACAAATGCAGATGGGCTCCCACTGTACAATCCTGCCTAGACCTCCAGTGTCCGCAGGAGGTGAGGGGACATGCTGGCTGCTCGATACAAGGATGACATGACTCCGTCCTCTATCCTGAGTACTCAGCATCACTGAGGTATACAACTCCTACTCCCGTATTTATAAGCCATGTGAACAAGCTGTTTTCTAACAAAGACTTGCTGCTGTCTAAAAAATTCTGAGAAATCTCTTTCTTTTTAAAGATACACTGTCTATTTATTTACAGCATCTTTAGTTTTGATTCTTATTTCTCTTCATTATTGATGAAAGAAACCACTACCCTTAATTGCTCAAAAAAAAAAATTCTTCCTGGCAATTTCCCAGTTAAGAAAACTTGATGGTTTTCTCCCACTTTGTTTTGAACAGCACTGAAGCAATTATGGCAGTTTTTAACCAATGACACAAATGCTGTGTTATCCTTCTTAGTAGGCTGCCAAAATACATGAGCTTTAGCACATTTAAAAAACCAGAACAGTTCTGATTAAAACAGTGGCTAAGTGATGTGCCTTGTGACGCCAGCAGAGGGAAACCAGAACCCTTCTGTAATACCTGGACAAAGGAATCAGTCCCCATCCCCTTTTCTTTCCTTTCTGTTTTTTAAAAAAAGATTAAAGAAATAGACTTCTGGTCACTAGAGATGTTAATTTTGCCTAGGTCTCAGATTTCCGAGGTGCATTTGTAGATGCAGCAACAGCACATAAAAGTATTCAGCTAACCTCAGACAAATTCCAAATATTTGGGAGAGGGCTGGGGAAATTGCATCTTTAGGGTTTTTTTATATATATTATATATTTTTCTGCCTGAGACACAGATCCTGTATATTTTATTTGGAAGCTTAAAAGAAACTTGACAGTGTTCCTTTAAGAAGATGGAGATCAGCTATCTTGAGCACTGCAGCATCATTCACCTCCACATGTCCAACACAGCCACCGCTAGTGTCCCTACGAACAGCAACACAGACAGGGACAACCACGTTCAACGTCATCAAGCGTCACTAATGACACCCGAAGGGCCCATGCAACACCAGGCAAGGTTACGGCTATGGGAGAAAACGGGCCCTACCTCTGTATAACAGCTGCAGAATCATTCTCTCGTTTCCGTCTCTTCCTCTCTGCGTAGCCCCTGAACGCCCTGGGAAACCATTTTAAGCCATTAACGAACTACAAAGCTTTGAACTGGAGAGGACATGAAACACAGACAGGAAAGCTCTCACCAGACAACAGAGAGAGATTAGGCTGACCAAAGACAGCCAGCCCTTGCAGGACTGCGTGCGAGTCAGGGGCCAGGCAAAAGACTCACCAAACCAAAGGTCCTCACTCTCTAGGGTAGGTGGCTGGACAAGCAGTTGTTCCTAAAGCAAACGTAAGAGTGGCAAGAGCATGGCCCGAAGAGTCGGGGCAAGCAGCCATCGTCCCTGCTACAGAGGAATGGACCTAGGAGACTGCAGACACAAAACCTCTGTACACCAGGATCAAGAGGGACAAAAGCATGCTAGCAACTGTAGGCTCCATTTCGAGGATGAGGAAGGTTGCGCTGTGATCCGTGTAGGCCTACCAGGTGCASCCATCTAACCTCTTGCCAGCTGACAAACAGCCCTAGCATAGGGAAAGCACGAGTGAATGTGATGGACAGGAGAGGAGAGGAGAGTTTATCCAGGACACCAACAGACAAGGAAATAAAAAAAAAGATGATCATACTTACGAGATGCTAGAGATTCCAGGAGACGCAGGGAAAAAGAAAGAGAAGAGGAATTCATTAGTACTCAGCCCCGGCCAGTGTTCTGAGGGAATTCTCACTCCAGAAGGAATATTTCTTGTTAGGTGGAAGGAAATTCCTTTTTAAATTTAACATTTCTCAGTGGTGAGACTCCTACTTGACCGAGCTATGGTCAGCGTTGGCATATGGCTTGGATGCAAATTTAGAGAGAACATGCAGAYGTACAACCGACAGCCGAACATGGCCTGTCAGGCTACAACGGGAGCTTCAATAGGCTACATCATGGGCTTCTGGAGCAGGGAGACCTTCTCCCACAGTGACAAAGACTTGTGAAGTCAGCTCACGCTGTCTGCCTATGAAGGAAGCAAGCACAGTGGGCTGAAAACACTAGAGCAGAGGCCAGGAAGACAGGGGCACCTGGGGGAGCCATTCCAACCAGCTTAGGGAAGTGYCCTGAACTTTTGGAGATGTTTCTGTGCCATTTCTAGAGGCAGAATCTCCAGAAATGTTAACTAGGGAGCTACATTAACCAAAGGAGCTGTGCTCCTCAAGGGTTTCCTTAGGGCACCATTCCCCAAACCAACCCCACTTTGGCCTCCAACAGCTCCCTGCCATGGGCCACCATCCTGCAACAAACCTTGTGCACAGCAAAGATGACTTCAGAAAGCAAAGGATGTGCCTGAAGGCAAAGGAAATGTGCTGATTTTGTGCATGGTTTGGTGTGTCAGATCAGAACCGTAAAACACCATTCACTGTTACCAGCCAACATTTCTAAAGAGCAAAGCATCTGTCAAATCCCCCTCGGACGGCCCACAGGCCCTGTCAGCCTGGTGCCCAGCAGCGTTAACCAGCTGGGGTGCCACCGGACTTACAATCCCTGAAGAGGAGGCAGAGGGCCATAGAGGTCAGGTAAGAGGGGCAGCGCTAGGGCGATACAGAGAGCAGAWGCCCACAGAGACTCCTCACTCAAACTGTCAGGGTGGGACTAGCACACCACCACCACGCATCAGCTTCCACAGACTGGCACCAGGGTGGGTCACACCTCCAGGTGAGCTGGAGGGAAAGGGCATGAAGACAAGTGTTTTTTCTGGGGGATGCAGATCCCTTCCAATATCTCAGCAGCCATCCTTCTCCCCAACGCTGGATCCAGCCTTCTCTGCATCAGTCCTTACAGGTCTGATCCAGTCTGGGTTATCCCAACGTCAACAATCAGCCTCTTTTCGGGATTTGGGAAGGGAAAGGTACAAGGGAAAGAAGAAATGGCAGAGAACTAGATTACAAAAAGGACACCAGATTAGACAAGGAGAAATAAAGAGAGCAGTAGAACTGAAGGTGACACAGACATTGGAAGAAGGACACAGGAAAAAGGTGACAAGGCTGGAGAAGGGCCTCAGAAGGCAGAACAGTATCTCATTTCCCTCATTGCTTGCCTTGGCTTTCCAGCCAGGTAGGAAATATTTGAAACCAGGAAAATGGTATTTCCTGACAAGCTCGGTAAAACCTGGAAATGAGGCTTCCCTTATTCTCTTCAGTCCTTTGAGAACTGCCTCCTCCCAACGCACAGCAACCAGGGACACCAAAACCTGCACGGAGTGTGGAGGGAGAGGCTGTTCCTAACTCAGATCCGTTTACACTTTGCAGAGATTTTACTGACACCTTCTTCAAATGACCAGACCAGCGCAGAAGCTGTAGGGCTATATCTCATCCTACAGAGACGCACTCCTCTGGAGTGACGGATGCAGGGCAAGCCTGGAATAACGTTCTCTTGGGGCAGTGGCTGCAGCAGAAGATAGTGGTGGAGGGTCTCAGCTGGTGCTCCTACAGGACCCTCGCTCTGCAGAGGCAGCCAGGGACAGGGCACAGTGTCACAGAGAAAATAAGGGAAGCAGAGAAGAGCTGGGTAGCCCAAGGAGTTAAAGAAGGTAAAACCAAACAAGTGGGAGTAGTAGGACAGAGAACTAATAAGTGCAAAAAAGAAATTAATAAGAAACAAGGTTCTCTCTCTCTCTCCCCCCTGGATTGCATYGCCAAACATATAACTCAATTGTTCCGGGCTCTCAGATACAGATTTGAGTGGSCTGCGAACTTTAAGATACACAATAAAAGCTACAGCAGTAGTTTCACTTACGCTTGCATAGTTGTGGTAGCAGTTTGAAAACTGAAGAGGTTCTCTTTTGGGAACCAGGTTCGTATGGGGACATCATCTGGAAGAGACAGAGCAAAACCTGAGAATCCAGCGGGCAGGGACATCATTCAAACAGCAAGACTTTCCAAGCTCTTTCTCTTARTACTTTTCTTCAGCATCCTGCCTTGCACTAAACAGGAGAGTCTCCTCCTCCTCCTATATATGCACACTACCACCAAGTGYTTTGTAAATTTGTGCTAAGCCTGTTTATCAGGCTAGCATCATCTACTAAAYGAAGAATGAAAGCTCTAACCTAAGCGTGGAAGATTAGAATAATCCAGGAATTACAGAAGAGACATTTGAACAAGAAAAAAAAAAGGAGAAAGAAACATTTTTCATTAAAAGCATTTTCCAGMCTCTGCCTTTTCCTTAGTACCATTAGTTTGAAATCTCCCATTCATCCAGTTCTTTCTGATACAGCCTCCCATGGAAGACAAAAAGCATTCACCTTCCTCTCGTCACAACTGTAAGCCTGAGATAGACTCTCTTTTTCTACCATTGAAGTTTCAATAAACCCCTCACACACCTGCTCCTCATGACCTGGCCTTCATGAGTTTTTCTGGCTTTAGAAGTCAAACCACACATCAGCTATACAATCTGCAGATAACTYTCTGCTTATTTGGTCCCTTGTGTTGGCAAACTGCCCTGCCTGAACCAACTGCGGATTATTTCCTGATTCCRTTGCATTAGGACATCGCATCATCGTCACGTAATGACCACTAAGACAAGAAGTATGCAGCAAAGTCACTAATTATGTGTGTGGGATGGTGGTGACCAGAAGGAGGAATCCGACCAAGAAGCAGCTCCTACTGAGAACTCTCAGGCTGACGTCGGTCAGGCGGGGATTCAGAGGTGTATTAAAATCCACTGACAGAAGATGTGCGAGATCTCAGTGGATTGGATCCCTGGGATTTGAGGCTACCTGATTTTTCATCTTGCTTCACTTCCGATTTGTGGCTTCTCTGTTTAATGCCTTGCCACATGTTGCTGATCATGCGTCTTGCTTCACTCATTCAAGTTTTAAGATCATTAGCAACTACGGTATCTTAGTCATTAATATTCTGGCATTGTCAAGAGTATTTTGTTTATTCACTTTCATTGACCAAAACCCAATCAAACTCTGCATGCCTACTGCAGACGTAAATACTACAGATCAGATATCTTACCAAACGTTTTGTACAGATCATCATCTACTACAGACTGATCCTGCTGTTCCCTGAAAGTACAAAAAGTGGCTGCAATTACAGATGCAAAAAATGCTAAATGCAACTGGGAGGCTTCCTTTGAAGTGAAGCTTCCAAGAAATCATACAGAAAGCTGTAACAGACACTCCTTTTCAGCTAACAGTTTATGTCAAGCCTTGTATAAAGGCACCCTAAGGAAATATGTGTGTTAAATGAAAACTGCATTCTAGTATGCTAAATACTTTTATGACGTTCCTATGTCTGCTCTCCTCCAAAAAACAGATAGAGAAGAAATGCAAAACAGCTCAGCCTGTAAATGAATTACTTGTTCGAAGTCTCGAACCCACAAAAGTGGTGAAGGAGAAGTTGTACAAATTTCTTTTTAGACAACAATTCTGTACAGAATTCTCAGGGACTACGCATCTCAAAGGACTGACAATCTCTTAATATATTTTACAGCTTTTAAGCCACTAGCTTTGATTCAAAGCAGAGCTTATGAACAGCAGCTAATATCCTTATGAGGCTTTGCCTGGACAATTGCTGGAAGCCTCCCCTCCTTTTCTCATAGACAGGAGTCAACATAGGAAAGATGTCACTCCCCTACCCACAGCACTCAATGGAGAATAAAGGATTTGTGACTCTTCAGAGGCACCTCCTTACCAGCCAGAGGTAGAACAGTAGCAGAGAAGTACACAGCTGCGGACTAGGGAGGACAGCTCAGCGCCAGAGCTCATCCAGCTAATTAAAATTCAGATTATGAGTATGGCTATTGTGCTTCCAGGAGCAGGTAGCACGCTCCTTTTTGGCCAGGCAGAGCACCTTGTTCTCCTTTCTTGTTACCATCAACTGTGATGAAATAGTCAAGGAACCATGGGCCTGGGTAAGACTGGAGGAACACCACCACCACGTTCAGCACCTCCACTTGCCAGGCTGCATGCAAATCTCAGCACTTCTGTCCATGAGTGGATGTGTTTGTATCAGACGCTGGGAGCAGCACAGGAGACAACAGCTTGTGCTTCTCTGGAATGGTGTTAGGCATCATAAACTCAGCACAAAAATCCATATTAAATTATGCCAATCTGGCCTAACTGCCATGAGTGTTGGGTTTGCAGCAATAACGTGTCATGTAAATCCAAACAAAGCAAGCAGCACTGTAAAGTGAACTTCTGGGGATCTTAGTCTCTCTCTCTCGCCTCCATTCATCTCTGCTCTGTTTTCTCTGCTAGCCATGCATGAAGGACATTCCAAGAAATACTTCTTGCAACCCGCGACAGTTGTGCCATTCAATTCTCAGTTTTTCTCTGAGTAACAACGCTTGGATAGAGAGCGCTGTGCCTCTGAGACCAAATCCTATCATAGCACTGGCATCATGGAATGAAAGTTTTCTCAGCTATGATAGGATTTGGTCTCAGAGGCACAGCGCTGCCCGTGCAGMCACATGTGCAAGCGCTCCAAAGCTCGAGACAAGCACCGAGGGTAGCTGCTGCCGGCTTGTACAAAACACGGAATACTCACGGAGGCATCTGCAGGTTCAGCGCTGTCCACTTAGTTCYCATTTAAGTAACAACTCCAACATATTTTCAGAAAGGCAAATCTCCATTTCACATTGATAACTGGCCCTAACAAAAATTGCTGCCTACTTGAAAATACATAGTATAAATCTCAAGGCCCAGAAACAAAATGTGGCATCTCTCTATAGCATTTGCTAGGACATGATTTCCAGCAGAAGCGTTTAGCTCCAGCTATGAGGAGTTAAACTCTTCCATTAGTGATCTGGAGCTTTTCTTTGGTTCTGTATCAAGTAACCTGCTTCAGTCCCACACAGCACAATTTTGATTTGTTCAGGAAAGCTTTTAACATAAATCCATCAGCATTAGAACAGGAAATCGTCCCTTTCTTAATTCAGTACACATGATGAGGCTGCAGCCGATTCAACTCAGCACCCTGATCTCCACAAGACCAAGTCCCTGGGGTTGGTGATCTCCACTCCCGAAAGGCTGGGACTGAAATGGCTTTCTTTTTCTATCTTCCCACAAGCTTCCTGGCTGTGTCATCACATGCAGAGCCATCTTTTAGCAGGTAAAACACTGTTAATCATAAAACCATAAAAGTATTCCATACAAGAAAACTCTTCTCACTCCTTTTCTTGCACTTAGGCAATAAAAACAAGAAAGTCTAAACTTGCACATGTAGTGTTTGATGTGAAGCCCAAAAACCACAGGGAGCAAACAGAGAAACAATGCTTAAAAACTATGCACAGGAATTAGCAGGACTGTAGGTGTTCTGCACACTTGATATTCAACTATTTTCTAATTATTATTCTTTAGTATTAGTCCATATATTAATTTAGGCACAGAATTTCAATCATCTAGGCATGAAAATATGGTCCAGAACCCAACCTTTCTGTGATTCTGCCTGCAGTAAATATCACTATGATATTTGTTAGAAAACTATGAACCCAGGAAAGATGTACAGTTTGATCTCTACAGTCCTTATACTCAATTGATTTTCAAGGAGAAAACCTTGACCTTTCCTGGCTGGACACTCCGTTCTAAAAGCCYTGATGCGTATTTACAAAAAAAAAATCAGACAAATTAGGTCAGACTCTTTGCCAGCCACATATAGAGCTGACAGGCAAAGATGGACTGCGTACTAGCTTATAATTCAAAGCACACAGATYGTGACATATATTTGATTAATAGTTAAGTTTTTAAAGACAATCAGGAATTTTTTAATCTAATTGAATAATTACAAGCCCTATTTCCTGAAAATATTGAGCAAATGGATAGTGAGTGGGGAAGAAAATCCAATACCATGTTATTTGCTAGTATTTATGGAAAGATCGTGAGGTGGCACTACGTGAGGGACCCCGCTAAACTGCTTCCAGCCACACAGACAAGCATTTTGGGGACGCACCAAAGTACAGAMCACCGCATCTGAGCTGAGGCTCCCTCTGAGCACCCCAGCATGGTCACAAAGACTTYACCTGCCCCAGCCCCAGAATGAGACAGAGGAGAGAGGGTCCCGCTCTGAACTGCCTCCTGGATAAGCATAAATGTAGGTGCTTTGACACAGCCCCTCCTCTCTTGCTCTTCCTTCAACAGAAAGAGAGCCCACAGAGATCACTCTCCCTAAGCTACATGAAGCTGTCATGAAAACCACCCAGGTCACCTGCTGCTTATAAGCCAGAAGCAGAGACAACGGAGCTTGGACGAGCTGGCCTCAAACTGAGCTCGGCTTATTTCAAATTCTCCTTTGACAATCCCTTTCCACGGACGCTAGTGCAAGGTACCAGCAAGGTGCCAAAGGGGAAACACTACGGGGCCCAACTCGAGGCACAGGGCAACGAAACCTCCACRCTGGGATGAGATGGGTGCCACCCTTCACCCCTGTGTCAATGAGTCCCTTTGTGGCCTTCCAGCACCCAGCACTCACCCTTACTTACCAGACACTCGATCGACACTATACATCCTCTCCAGCCTTTTTCTGTGCCACCCAGTCTCACTGGGTTGATGCTGCTCCAGGTCAAAGGAATGCTGAGAAGGGGCAGCCAGCCGGGTGCAGTTTGGGCACTCCTTGGAGCCCTGCCGGCTGCCTGGCCAGCCCTTGCAATGCCTGCCAACTCCGTGAGAGCCACCAGCACTGTGCACTTGGTGGCCGTGGTGGCATTCCTCTTGGGCAGCCCCCTTCATCACCACCAGTTCCATACTTTCATTCTCATGGTCCGACAGCATCGGCCTCTCGCCGGAGATCGTGTAGACTCGTGGCTTCGGTCCGTCGCTTGGCATCTTTTCTGCCTGCTCCTCGGAGAAGCTCCTCTCAAACTTGCCGTCTGAGATGACAGAGAGCCTGCGCTTGTTCTGTGCCGCCTGCTGCATCTCGGGAGAGTCCTCCTGTCCAATGTAGGAGTCTGCTAACAGGTGATCTGAAACAAACGGCACACTTTCCTTAAAACCAAAGCACCCCAGACACCAACAAATTCAGGAGGCTTTTTGTTACTGCTGCAGAAAGGCGGAGGGGAGATGCGGTAGGTTTCCCCAGGAACCTTTTCAGATGAAGGCCCATAGCCTTCTAAACCTCCAGAGCTGGTACTGAAATGAGAGACATTTCTCACAAATACACCCAATCTTTTAAGCATGTATGGACACCAAACAAGGCTAGAAGCAAACGCAGGTCTCACTGCACAGCCTGAAAATGCTTACGTGCAAAACAGTCCTCGTTCAGCTGCGCAGTCCTGTCCGCTTCAGTGGCTTTAGCCAAGCAAGGGGTACTGAGCTGGTGAAAGTCTGCAGGACAAGGACCAGCACCAACTTCTCTAAGTGACAAACTCTGAGTGTTCTGTGCACCAAGTTATTACTTGTTAGAACTAAGGAAAAGGGGCAAACCACCAGGGTTTGGTTCCCCCCCCCCCCCCCCCCGATTTTCTGCCAATTGGTTTGACGTGAAAGAAATGCAAAAAGACTTCAGCCAACAGCCGCAAGGCAGCGTCCCGCGCTCTGCGGCACCGCTGGTTATCGGGCCTCAGCGTGGGTGCAGATGGCGACAGCACAGCCTGCGCAAGCTGTCCTGRAGGAAAATGCAGCCGCTCCCTTTGTGGGGTAGGAAGATCGAAAGGAGAGAGGCCCAGGAGTGCAACTATCTTTGGAGCCCACACACGGGATGAAGTGCCAGGAAATCTCAGCATTTCCATGGCAATTCCATGCATGAACCCAACAGTAGCTCCCACCCACCTGCTAATCCTTTTTTCAAGTGGCTGTTAATTACCTCTTACACTTCCCTTCAGATGGGAAGCAGCTAGGGGACTGTTAAAAAGGCTCGGCAGGGAATGCATTATTCATGTGACTACTGCCCCAGAAAAAATAAAATCATTAGTGTCCAGCACAGACAGCAGCACTTTAAACAGAGGCAGAAAGCAAAGCCAAGCCTTTTCTTCACTAGATACTTAAGGCACATCTTTCCTTTAGCTACTGAGCCACGACCTGGAAGAACTCAGCAACAATCTGAGGCTTGGCTACCTTGTAGATGGCCATGAACAGATGAAGGAGGAAGAGGCCTATCTCAGGACAAGTCTGATGTTGTATGTGTGCAACATGGACCTTTCACTGCTGCCACATTCATTCTGCTTCCTATGAAGTGCTCTTGTGCCCCTCTGAAAAGAGCCTTCCCAAGCTGAGGACACACACTTTCAGCTTTTGAATCTGAATCCACAACGTGGATTGTGCTCACACTGCCAAGGGCCTCTCCCCCTGCTCTGTTTACAGCCGAGACCGAACTGAATTTAGCTGGTACTGGCACAGTGTGTCACCCTTATCTCATTTTGCTGCTTGAGATACAACTTCCTCCAGCACCACTAGGAGATAAATACATCTCTGGCCACTCTGCTCAAGAAGTGACTGTCAGGACTGTTCAGGCTGACACAACTCAGGCTCGTTTCACTTGTGTCCTAGTGAGACCTCACAGTCTCTGGACACTGCAGCTGGCAGCTGTGTGACTCCTTGAGCTGACCAGGAGAAGGAGCCTGGAGGAGTCCTACAGAAAGAGCTACGCCTCTTGAATCTATAGCTGATGCTGTTTTTCCAGACTTCACATGAAGTCCAAAATGCATGCCTAGGTGTAGTGAGAAGTCATGCACCTCACTGATACTGTCCAGGTAAAATATGAAAGGCGGGCAGTGGTCTACTTCACCCACAGCCTTCTGCACAGACACCACATGGACACCTGCACCTCCCTCCAGGAGGAGAGCCTGATGGACTACAAGGGCCATCACCAGAACAACCGCAAGCCATTCAAGTGGAAGAAGCTGCTCCACCAGCTGTCATTCAACAGCTTGTCCACTGAGTCCTACCAGCTGCAGGATACCGTGCCAAAGGTGTTCACAGGCTCCAAAGTCTCTCCAAGCACTTGTCACCCCCTCAAGAGGCAGCAGGCCACCACATTTGTTCTCCAGCAACTCAGACTCTCTCCAGTTCCAAGACTAACTGTGCTCTACAGTGGGCACGTCTTGGGAAAACACCACCAAATGAYTCTTCAAGATCTGCCAAGATCTGTGCTGGCTAATAGTGCCAAGCACACCATTTTTTAAATTAAAAACAAAGGCCAGTTCCAAGTACTCGTCTCAACTTGTCAAASTTACTAATCTGTGTGGGCACAATGATGCTACATATTTCTTAAGACACCACAAAATAGTGGCTGACAGCTGCCCCTGTTCCTCCTAAAATGAATACTTCTATGGAAGACATATAGCCTCAWTAGAGCAAACACACAGAATTGTGCACCTTTACCCACACACTGACAGCACCGCAATTCGGAGATCCGAGAATTTCTGAACTCTGGTATATGTGGGTAAATGGAAAAATGAAGCACCCTAAGTATAGTATGTCTGAAAACGCTGATGATCACAAGTGCAGAGAGACCAATTCCAGTCTCTGTTTTATAAGYACTGAGGTCTGCTCAGCCCCATAAAATTTACAGACATTTAAGTGGGACATGACTGGTTTCAAGTATGAGTCAATTTTTTACTGAAATCATGACAGGGTTACAATTCTTGACGGGATATATTTGACATAAACTACCTGTCTGATCTAGTGTGCAAAATTTGAGGATAATCCTTTCTTCCCACCTTGTCCCTTAGTCAAGGTGTTTTCACTTGTATTTATCTAGGACTTTTCATGGTCTACACTACAAAGGCCTGCCACCACACCAATATGCTTTCTCTTTGTCAAACAATTGGATAAGTATTTCTTTTCATTCAATTTAGCACCTTCAGTAACTACACATTGGAGAAGCAACTTCATATGCAAATGGAATGTGAAGCTTTATTCAAGACTTCTAGTTAATAAAGAATTTATCTACAGAAAAAAATTAGTATGGAAAGAAAAGAGATGCAAACATCCATCATAATGAATTATTGGCTTCTAAAAACAAACCTGCGCCATTTCAGGGAGCAAGTCTGCGCTAGCATTCACACACACGTGTTCACATACACCAGCAGCCCGGAGACGTTACCAGTGACCAGTTCCCTTGTCTGTGCTTGCAGTGAACTGGATTCAGATGCCAAAGCGCTGCACCTGCTTCCACTATGGCATTTTAGGTTAATAGTTYGCTTCTGCTAGGAAAGAAGTCAAGCTGGTCCAGAAATCAATGCTGAATTAAATCGGAGCCACAGGGATGTTCAGTGAAGAGAACGAAGAAAGAGTAGCAAGGGACTTCAGCAGTAACTGAAATTGCCTTCTAAGAGTCAGCTGAAGCAGACTGCTGTTAACACCCTCTGCCTGGTTACTGCTGCTCCGTTTCATTTCATTTTCACATTGCTCTTGCCACCTCTCCCACAACCAGCTGCTCCATCAAACTGCCACGCCAGCCCAGGACAGCGTGACTCGGGAAGCCTGGCACAGTGCCGTCCCCTCCAGCCACTCCAACGAAGCTGACCTGGTAACAACTCTGCTCTCCCACTTGCTTTCATCAGCAACATCTTTGTCTCACACAGCTGCAAAGCTACCTTGGAGCARACAAATCAGGTTCCTCAAATGGATTTCCTTTCATCTAGATTTGTGCTCTACATGGATTTATTGTGCCTGAGATACTTAACAGCAAGATGAAGGGAAGAGGACCAACGTGCTTGATCTGTAGATCATATGTCTATTGGTAACAGGAACATCCAAGCTGTATTTTCATCACTGCCCTGTCTACCTGGGCTAAGTCCAACAGCCCGTCCAGAGCCTGGGGGCTCGACAGGGCGGTCCCGACGGCCAATCCACTGCTCACCCCTCTTGTTATTTACTTGAACACGTCTCTTTGGCTTCACTTGCTCCTCTCCGATATTTCTTTCTTCACCTTCCATGCAACACTGCCCAACACAGTCGTTAGGGCATGCATATCACCAAAGACATAACCACCGATAGYGATGATAATCTGTACTGGTTAATTTGCGGTATCTTGGGAAAGAAAGAATCCACATTCTCAATACATGTAGTTTCTGATAATTAGGCACTTATTACTATTACATACTTACAATACATCCTTTCTCATCCAGTAACTCTAACTTGAGCACTAGCTCTGATCCAGGTAACTAACCATGAAGGGACTTGCACATTTTCTTCTGCTGTCACGTTTCTCGAGGAGGTAACATGCTGGGATAAGCCTCAGCTGACTGATGCCCATTCACAACAGTGGAGGGACTCACCGAGCCAAACTCATATCTGATGCAGACTGCCTTGTAACCCCATGGGGTGAGAATCTTATAAATCAAAGCAGAATACAGCCACAAGGCACAGACAGAAGCTTAAAAAAAAAAGTCCCAAATTTATTACTGTATTTAGTAGCCAAATTGATGATTAAAGCACCTTAGATTTAAAACCTCAGCTCCAGCATGAGAAGCAAAGTGGCAAAGGGCAATCCAGATAAACTCTATTAAAAAACCATCTGTCAACTCAGAAAAATAAATTTCAGAGAAGGAGTTCTCTCTGTCCTTCTCCATCTCAGCTAGACCTCTCTGGACCTATGGTACCAACTTTAAACGAAAGAACTGTCTTGGCCACTGCAGATGAATGGAAAGACTTTAGGTTTACATTACATGGACTTATAGCATTGTTCATAGGAAGAGGAACGAAGTTAATGCTTTTTTTATTTTACACCAGTAGGAGTCCAGGTGATATCCTCAATGAGGAGAGCGGACGGGTGCACTGGCTAGAGCCCAGGGCATTGCAGAAACAGTAACATCTTTTCAAACAGCACAGCTGAGCAGTTTCTCTTGCAATTTCAGTTCTGAGACATGCCGTATGCCTGCCACTGACCCTCAGGTGTGCTAAGAGGCTGTCAGGTCCTGTTCTCCTCTGCTCCCTCACTGAGCACGCATCAGAGCCATAACACAAAGCTCCCTACCGTGTCAGCTCTGTCCTTCCCAATGCTAATGTACCACAACGTGACCCCGCCAGCACAGGGCTCCTGCCTCCAGAGACAGGCTGGCAGCTGACCTYGCTGGTCTGCAGGGTTGAATCGTAGTCAAGAAATATGCACGGTAAAAAACAGGGAATTTGTTCAAAATATTGAAGCATGAGGTAGGGAGATAAAAATGGAGATACAACAATTAAAAAAAGGTCACAGTGGCATTTCAGCCATGCAGCAGCTTCAGAGTCAAGTGAGCGAATGACATGCACAACGTTCGCTATGGGATTACCYGAAGCCTGCCCAAGCCAGCCCCGCGGTGACTTTATCGGGCACTCTGACCCTACCGCTCCTGAGGAAGGAACRTCCCACGCTTCTCTGCACAGCCACAGGAAAAGGCAAGGGCTGCTCCAGTGAGGGAGCTGCTCTGAGAAAACAGAAGGTCACTTTACTACGACAAAATGGTTCCAATTAGTCTCCTGCGCTGAAATGGGCCTAGAAAACAAACAAACTGAAGACACTGTCGACATTGTGCCTCATAGATGAGTAACCTTTTAGTCTGGTCTGTAACATTAATGTGAATAGATGAAATTGTTACCGTGAGACATGACCCAAAGGAGCAAGTGGCAGCTCCACCACCGGCCTTAGCATTTCCATGGTAACACTGTGATCTAYGTTTTTATTCACTTTATAAGCAAACAACATATTCCATGGCAAGTTTTAGGATATACCCACACCATACCTGTGCTGGCCGATCCTGGAAGCAGCCTGAAACCCTCAGAGATGAGATTTCACATCCCTGCTCTGCCCTGAACTCAGGCTGCCTACAAACCCCTCCGGAGCATGGACTCTTTCTACAAAGGCCACCTCCACGGCTCAAGGCCAGCCACACCACGTCAACACAGGGATACACCAAGAGAGCCGGGCCAGATGCGCTGCTGGGGTCCATCCCAGGGACAGGGAAACGTCCTCTAGGAAAAAGGCAGACTTGGTGCTTACCCTGAATCAGGCTCCACTGGCAGCTCCACAGTCTGAACATCAGCAAATTGAAGGTCCCTCTTAGAGCRTTTTATAGCTGCAGCCTTACTTCATGGCTTCATAAAAAGCACAGGTCACTTGCTTGGACTGAAGCACCTGCAAAGCCTCGCGCTGGAGTTTCTCAAGCCCCATGTCAGTTCCTGGCAGTGTCAGGAACCTCCTCTGTTGCACGGCTGCTGCCCTCCACACGCACTCACACCCCCTCTTCTGCAGCGGCAGAGCCCAGGGTGCAAACACAAGCGGTTGCTTCGGTGCAGTCTCTGTACGTGGCACAGTAGTCTCAGCAAACGCATTTTTCTCCTGCCACCGCTACCCATTGCTATTTGGCTTGGGGAAGCTCACAGGTGCCTTCTCCTTACACAGTGTTTTCACTGATGGCTGAAACACCATGCAGAAACAAAGGAAAGAAGCGAAGATGACTTCTTTTCAGCTTAAAAAGAAGCTGCTTCCAGTTTTAGGTAACTATCCCCTTTGGTTTGTACTGATGCAAACCAGTCAAAGTAGCCTTGCTGTTTCTGCAATAACCACAGCGAATTTGGGTTGAGACCTGCTAGGCAGCTCTGGCCCAAGGCCCATCATCTCTGCAGCACCAAGCACACCTTATACTTGCTGGGATCTTTCCCTCTCTCGTTTCCAGAGCCTTTCACATGCAGCTTGCCCAGAGCAGCCAGCCTGCAGCAGGCAGACCGACACTGCATCCTACAGCGACAGCCCCAGCACTCCAGCAGCAGCAGCAGCTGCCCTCCAAATAACCCAACCGAGCAAAATAGAAACTGCCTGATAAAGAAGTATCAGGAAAAAACCCAGCATAACCCCCTTCCTTTCCTCAGCAAAGGATCCTTGTGTCTGAATCCCATCTCACCGGGACGCATCACTGCTCCCTCAGAGAGRAGGAAGTTTCTCAAATGCTCCACTTGCTGTCATTTTTAATTTCACTGCCCCATGCCCTTGGTATCTTTTTTCTTCTCATAGTTCCAGCACATGGAGATAAAGAAATCTAAAGCAGCATCTCAGTGTGGGGCCTCTGACATATAAGCYGGGAGAAGGGGACTCTGGGAATGTCCAAAACTCTTTATCCCACAAGCACTGGTGAGATTCTGAGTGATTCTTTCTTCTACATTTTGCTCTCTGCAGCCTTTTTACACTTCCCTTCACAACATTTCAATCCTTCTCCCCGTCTTTCTTCTAGGTCTGTCCCAAGGGACACCCACTCCTACACTAAAACCATGCCACAGACAAGATGGAAAGTCTTTGGAAGGTACCAGAAAGCTACGAGAGTCAGCCAGGACTCTGGCAACAGCCTTGTAGTCAGAATGAACGCTGAAAATGGGAGAGTGCTCTTCTTGGGAATCTTCCCAGACCTTCAGCCTGCATGAATAAGCCAGCAATGAATAGAGGCAGGAAGAGAGCAGGAGATGCATTACCACCTCAGCACCAGCTCTCTTAACAGATCCGTGTCCTGCCAGCTGCAGCAGAGTCCAACCCTCCCTTTTTCCTAATTCCTCAGAATATCTTAAAGATCAGGAGAAAAAAATCTGAGTGGTCCCAAGGGGACAATCCCTTCATCCCCTGCCACAACCCATACCCTGTCACCRGGCAGCTTCCCCGTTCCAAAAGGAAAACAAAGAGAAGGAAAATCTGTATTGTCATCACCCCTCCTGTAACCTCACAGAAYATTGTCAGAGCACTCTGAGCCAAG
Source organism: Oceanodroma leucorhoa (assembly GCA_030449065.1). NCBI lineage: Eukaryota > Metazoa > Chordata > Aves > Procellariiformes > Oceanodroma > Oceanodroma leucorhoa. The sequence goes on along the minus strand of JASVER010000051.1, from coordinate 968,018 downwards.
CAATAGAGGAGAGGCAAATGTACCTCCCAAATCACCTGGAAAAACCTCCCCCAGAATAAGACATCAAAGAGTTGCACAGGGATAGTGACACAATATTTCTGAGCCATGAAATTCCCAGGCTTCGCATCAGGAAGAATCAGAAGCTGTAASCAACAACAAATACTCTCCCTCCCCTCACCTTTTTCTCACTACATGTACACCCTGCAGTACCCTGCAATCCTCTTCACCTCCTGTTGATGTTCAATTCCATACCCACTGCCTTAGTGAAGGAAGCAGAGCATGGACAGACTGCAATTTTATTGAAAACAGAAGGTAAACAAAGCCTTGCAAATAACTCACTCCTCATTAACATGCTCAGACATGGCAGCTGGYCCACCCTGATATACAATCCCTCTGYAGTTCTTCATTACCACTCCCCAGTTTCTCAAAGCCATTCTGCCACACACACGCACAAGCTCTCCAGAGGAGCCACCAGAAATAGACTCCGAGGTGTAAAAGTTACTACTAAAGAATAAGCTCTTTGATCAGTTGTGGAATGTGAAGTAAGAGGTGGGGTGCAAAAGCCATTATCYCACTTCCTTTCCTTGGAGTCAAGGGACTCTAAAGATAAAAAAAGTCAAACCAAAATGGACAATCCTCAGAGAACAAAGTGCATCAGAAATTGAGTAAGTTGGGACAGTCTCTGCACCCTTGGCATCTCCATCCAGATGGTGGGTCTCCTGCATCTGCCTGGGGAGTTACAGAGCTCCACCCTTCTGCCGAGGAGTTGAATTAGCAGGTAAAGCAGCAAAAGAACCGGCATCCCAAGGATTCACACCCACCTCATTTTCTGCATGAGGATTGTCCTCTGCAGGGAGAGCGGAGGGTTCTAGCTCCTGGATCCGCAGAAGAGGAGGATCCTGCCCTTCCCTCCTTCACTTAGGCCTCCACTTTCCCACTGATGGCTCTGTCACCTTCCTGCTCCTCAAAGACCACAACCCTTTTCCCTCACTGCGTTCATCAATGACTTTAAACCCTTCTTAAACCTTTTTTTTCTGGACTATAAACTACTGAAGTCAAGGCCTGCCTCCTTCCCTTCACATTTAGGCTAGAGCCTTAATCCCAGCTGCAGTCTGCTGGCAGTGCAAGGAGCRTCCACGTGTACAGCTGGGGTTATTACAGCGGAAAGCAGGCCTGTCCCACCAGGTAAAGACACTCATGGTGAAAGCCCAGAGTGCTACGAACAGAGACATACATGCACCGAGGACTCAATTCGTCAGTGTGCTGAGCTTTCTGGAACTAAGCCACCAACACATGCAAGTAGGAATTTAACTACAGGATACTGGTGGGGTTGTACAGCCGTAACTGCCTCTCCCTGCTCTCTTCAGCCAAGCTGATGACTTGGAGCAGATTCAAGTACTTCTACACTACATCTTCAACTTATGCAGTAGAGGCCCTTCATTTGTTTCACTGGAGTCATTGGATGAAAGCTAATCATACAGCTTAAGCGCTCTGCTGAGCCAAAGGTGAAGCGTTCAGAAACCTGCAAGGGGCGATACTGAGATAMACAGAATTTCTGCAGGAACGAGAGAGTTGACTTATCTGTTATTGGACTACTGGGACGAACAAAAGGGAGCCAAATTTTCTACTCTCAACACTTTTATAGGATAGCAACCTTCCTACCATGGTTATTTATAAAGAAATGTTACAGATTGTGTTAAATTATACACTGCAGAATTTCAAAAGATGACTTAAAAAATGATGATTCTTTTTTTCCCTCTTCTATAAACACTTAAGAGTAATTTCTAGGGAACTTTATTTATTTCCAAGTCAATCCCGTAAGGATTGTGGTATATCCATGTGTACCTCTTGCTGCTTGATTCTTATCTGCGGCAACTAAATTCACTTGGATTCAAATACAACCTCATGCCTGATACACCAAGGGGGCAGYGGGTATGAGAAGGCTTCCCTGGAGAGCTTACACATATGTTACAAGCACAGAGAGGGCTTAAGCGCTGGTCTGGGGAGCCCGACAGTGGCGCGTTGTCCACGAGTCACATCAGCTCCATTCCCGTGTTCTCCTTATCTACACTCAGAGAGAGGAACGAGCAACTAGGAGCACCCATAAAGCTGAGTGAAACAGCAGCTTTGTAACTGCGCAYCAGAGAGGCTCCTACTCCTTGGCTTTGACCAGGGCTCCCCAGGTCTCAGGCACCCAAACAGATCTCCTCATCTCCATCAGAGATTCTCTCTGGCCTGAATGTGACCGCACAGGCACTACGACGGCACTACAAAGTGAGCAGGAGACAACACTTCTCCCTGTTGGAAACTGGGGCTGGGGACTGCAGAAAAGGACCAGCAAAGACTCCAGCTGACAGAAGCAGCTGCAAAAATGGCCATGATCAAGGATGCTTTTGCCATTTTGGGAAGCCTCCTCAGACCTGCCCGGCCTGTCTCTGCACTGTCTGTCCAACTCCTTCCTTCCCTCTGCCTCACAGACACTTCATCTCAGCTGCATTAAACCCCAGCCTTTTTCTACCCTTCCCTTCCTACCACCATGGTTGTTCTTAGACCAAATATTGAGTAATGTGTCACTGGAGTTTCTCATGCCTGAAAAAAAAAAAAAAAAATCAAAGAAAACTGCAGTACGTTGTTTTAAAGCCCTTCCATTCACAAAGTTAGCACAATTCAGCCAAGGACAACTTGAAGGTGATTAGAACAGATCCAAGAAGAAAGACAGGGACTCATTCAGCTGGCTGTCAAAGGCTAGTGTGATTGGGCTTGCTCTTCTAGCAAGAGGCATTTCCTGCCTGTAGAGGTTTAAACACACACACTTACAGTTTACATAAAACGATGACATCWCTCCACATTACATTCTATTCAATAACTTTAGCCCCTGCAAAACAGTTCAACACTACAGAACAATCTGCTATTTGTTCACACAAGATTTTCTGTGGATTCCACAGGATTTTCTATAGGTTTTGTAGTGAATTTATTGTCTGCAAAATGTTTTCTTCCCTCACAGAGAACACACAGCCCTGTTAGAAGTCAAGTGAGTTTCTCTTGTGCTCTCTTGCCCATCAAGYAGAACTCGTTATAAGCTGACAGGGACAATATCTGCATCTAAAAAAATTAACACATTAGCTAGCACATGCTGGTGTCCTCCACTAGACAAGGCAAATCTCATTTTAAACCCTGTTGAAGCAAACGCTGGGAATAAATCCAGAGGTTACCTTTGCCAGCAAAGACAGATTGCTGCACATACACTAAGCACGTCAGTTAACACACTGTAACTCACCYTTTTTTACTCCCCAGTGAAAGCAAGACCTAGGAGTGACAAACCAGTGCACAAGCCTTGTGCAGTGCAGCCTTTCACTTCCCAGCTGAACCTTCTTCCAAGGACATCAGCTCTAGGGGTGAATTTATGACAGGGCACTTGTCCACTAACACTGAACTTGTCCCCACAGCCCACCCGACCCTTGAGCCACCAAACGGCCTTTTCTCCTCAAGGGCTTCASAGATCTAGAGGGCGACTCCTCCTGCCTCTCTGCTGCTGAGATCTCACACTAACCCTTTAGATGATAAATAAATGCACTTTTATTCTAAGGCCTGTTTATAAATAGGTGCATGCACACACAGATATAAACAAGGTATGTCAATTCTCTTACCTGAGCCGTTTCTACCTTCGGGATGGTTTTGTGAAAGATATTCTCCAAAAGCCCTTGCCGCTCTGCATATCCAAGCATCACAGAAGGCAGCGAAAGAGAGAAAGAAAGAGATGGGTAATGGTTAAAGGTCAAGGAAAGAAGGATTAGTTCAATACACTGCTGTTTTCCTGCAGCTTCCTTCCCTTATCGTCAGGTGACACCAATTTAAACATGCTGCAATAGCAGTGGGGGCTTCCTGGTTAACACACCTCAGCTCTCCCCCAGCCAAAGGGGAAAACAGAGATGGACTACAAGCCTAGGACTATTTCAGTCTTTAGTTTCTCTGTTAAAACTGAAAAAAATTGAAACGCACCTGCATTAAAATTGGTCTTGTTTCTGTGATGCACATAGGAACTGGATCACTGTCTCTAACCACGCTGAGTTAAACCCCTTCCRGCAGCCCAGGGAAGAAGGTTATCTCCACCCCAGTCCCAACCATCACCCCAGCCTTCTACTCTGGTTCTGAATGCTCCTATCTGTGAGCTATCACAGCTTAGACGTTAATGCTAATACCCATTTCACCTACCTTAACCCTAAGTTCTCAAGCACCACCTATGTCAGTATTTGGATTACTGGACAAYCTTATTTGAGAGACCCCCACAACACCCCACAAAAGCAGTTCCTGGTTCTCTGATGGATTCAGGTCCCAYGGATGACTGAGATTTTACTGAAATATATTCAGAATCAAGCAGGCAGGGTGAGCTCAACCSTTATCACACATCAAGGCCTACATAAGAGAGCAAACCTATGAATATTCCAGCCACGGAAAAGCTTTCTGCTTTCAACCCACACAGGAAAGGAACCCTTGGTCAAGGCATGCATTCCCTGGTATACAGTAAATACAATCTCCAGTCTCCTATTCCAGGACATTTTTAACACCCTGCTGCTGTGCTTGTTCTCCTGTACCCTGTGACTGAAGAGAGCTAATACCAGCTTTTCCCCAGCCATCCATGTTCCCCAGRTTTGTAGAACAATCTCGCCAAGGTCTGCAACATCACAATCAGGCTGATATGGACATTCATATCATTTGCTAATGGACAGTCCGGGGAGGAGGCTCGCAAACAGTGAGACGGAACAGCCACCCACCTCCTCGGCAAGCCCAGGCAACAAAACCCAGCAGCCAAGCACTCTCAGCCTGCAAGCACACCAGCACCTCTCGGGGGAGGAGACGAAGACTTGCTGAAACATGGAAGACTCTCCATACCAAAGTATCACGTCCACTGTCCTCTTCCTTCAGAGGTGCTCAATCTCAGAACATCCCTCTCCAGTTCAAGCTGCCACAAAAAGCCATGCTCATAACAGCCATTAACCATCTAAGTGGAAAACGGCTTTGACCTCCAAAACAACCTTCTRCTTTGCTACCCGATACAGCAGCATATCCCAACCTGTGTAGCCAGGATTTTCCCCCACTGCTTTTATACACCTCYTCCCGAAAGGGAAAAGATTAACAAAGCTACAATATGCCTCCCAGAGCGACTAGAGCTGGAAGGAGTGGGAAGTCCATTTATCATCCACAGCCAGCAACAGGGGATAGATACAAACGATGAAGAAAAAGTAATTTAATCTCCCTGGGACTAAATTTCAGCRCAGCCAAATGCACGATGCTTTGGAGTGGCGCAGCTGGATCTGTGCAAGAAGCGAGGTTTAACCTTCTGCGTCATTACAGGCTAACATACAGTGCTGAGGTTTTTTTCTGTTTCCAGATTCTTGCCTGTCTAGTACCAGGCTGTATCTTTAGACACCAGCCTGGGGTGGCAGTTGCCCAAACTGTCTTTCTCAATGTCCAAGCACGCCCAGAGATGGTCCCGCAGAGGCTCTGTCACATGGGGGAGCGGTACAATCAGCACGCAATCCCCACTACGAAGAACAAAGGGATGACCATCATGGTTCACCCATACAGGAGGACAAGCACCTCACGGACGTTCCTTGCACCCACCACCTTTCTGTCTGGGCAAAAAGCAGGACTTGGTCCTGGGGCATGTAAAGTTGGGAGCTGGAGCGTGGCAACTTCAGGGAAGTGGTTGAGTCGCCATCCCTGGAGGTATTTAAAAGACGTGGAGATGTGGTGCTTAGGGACATGGTTTAACAGTGGACTCGGCAGTATTAGGTTTACAGTTAGGCTCAATGATCTTAAGGGTCTTTTCTAATCTGAGTGATTCTATGATTCTAACATCAGGCTATGCAGCTGCAAGAGCACTCCTGAGCTACTCTTGCACTCCATCTTAGAGGTGGTTAAGGCTCAGCCAAAGCCACGGCTGATCCCACATAGCACTGGCAACAGCCCCGCTTTGAGCAGATGGCTGGGTTCAAGACTTCCACGATCTCTTCCACCAAGACTTCTGGGACTCCACGGTTTCCCATGGAAATGTCTGTCCTTGCACGGCATCATCGACACCATTCACAAACAGGGCACTTACACCCTTGGGAAAGGCTTTGAAGCTTCTCCTGTGCATCAGCAATCATTCCACATAGAAAAAATAACGAGTATGTTCTCAGGTAAATTATCAGTGAGAGAACATGGTGATTTACACAAAAAATGCTGAAATACGATGATAAAATTCAGTCTCTAACTAGTTCAAACGCTCCAAGAGCATGTTAGTCCATCTATCATTCTCTCCATTCAACTCTCTGCCAATGCCCGAAGCTAATCTGTCTGCCTTAAAATCTGAACCAACACTTCACCCTTAGCTTGCAAACCACAGGCTCAAAAAATTAGTATCAAGCACTTCCTGAGACCCAAACTGCAAATGGCTAACATGGAGCCAGAGAGAAGCACTGCCACCCTCCACACCATCTTGTTCCACGGTGAAAATAGTGTCACTTAGAATAAGAGCCCGAGTTTAAAGGTGCTGCAGTGTCTCTAACCTCCCTCTCCTGTTTCGCCAAGCAGATGAGGTAGGAGGGTAAAATSCCAAGTGCCAGAGCTCCCAGAGAACAGGCGATACCCAGACCTCTCCTCGCAGGTCAGAAGCACGGTCAAGGAGTACGGAGCTACTCGAAAACGTTGCTGCCCAGCCCAGGCTGAACCTGCAGTTCCGTCACTACATTCCACTCCCACTGCTCTCAGACACTGCAGGCCAACCTAAGAGCAAATGAATGTGGATGCTTGATCACAATTATCTAGCGACAGCTAATAAGGCAATGATGCCTGCACAGTACAATGTGCAACAGGGGTTTTCCAGCCAATTACACTGCAAACTTCRGACTAATTTTTTTGCCTATTATCGCAGTGGTTCCCTTCTACATTCCTGCTCTCAAGTGCCACCGGCTTCTCCTTGGCTGTGCCTCAGCTGATCTCCCACAGATGTCTGCATGTGCCCTTTGCCAAGGGGACTCTGCTGGCCACGCTAGCTCCTTATGCCGAGCCTCCCYTTGCCAAGCGTTTTGTGTTCCTTCGCTGCCCTCACTGTGCTCACAGTCACCACAGTTTACCAGCATCTGCCCGTATCGTTAATGTGCCATTTACCCCCACTCCCTGGCTACCCACTGACTCGATCAAAATAAAGTCAGAGCAAAATTCAACCAGATGGTAGCTGCTCCGTTCATCCCATTCTTTTCTATTTCTTGTATCAACACACTGTATTAATACAAGTCACACAACTCTACTCTGCTCTCAGCTCAGTTTTGCCTCCACTGTCACAGCCAACATAGTTCAAGTCCCATCAAGCCTTCTGATAGCACCGGACAGAAAACTCTTCAACTGGGCTCAGAGCAGAGACACCTCAGGATAATTTAACTGTCAATAAATAAAAAAGGAAACCTGTTTCACATAAATGAGATGAAATACAAGGTGCCTTACAGATACATGGGCCGATGAGCTATAACCCTGAGTGYATGACACTGCAAAAGCTGCATACAAATGAGCAGGTAGTACTGAGAGGTAATCAGCTGATGACATGACAAGTTTAGCCCTGACTCATCTAGAGAGAGGTTTTCATTTTAATAGCAGATCAGACCTGCATGTTACACAGTCAGCACAGCTTCATTTAACAAAAGGACATCAACCAGGGACCATAAYCTTGGTCCACCGCGCTACTGAGTCTAACCAGTAAAGACAAGACTGCCATTGCCTCAGAGAAAACATCACCATCTTCTCCGGCTTCTTCTCCATCAGAATGACTTCAAGGGTGCGGAAGGTGGGATGGGGTAGCACAACACAGGCAGCAAAGGCAGCTGCCCCTCTGAGGGCATTTTTCAGTACGCGCTGTGCATTAGATGTCAAAGCTGGACTCAGGTCTGGAAGACAAACTGACTGAGATTTTGCAAAGMAGCATAGATTGTCTAGACATGCATTTGCTAGAAGGAGGAAAGCCGCCAAATAAGATAGATCTCAGTTACAACATAATGAGCATGGAATAGCCTTCACGTCTCTGAAGTAATCACATCAACAGGATAAAAGGGGCCATGATGCATACCAGCAGCTATGAGAAATTGATGCACACAAATTTATGCAATCCACCAAACTGACACTGAACTGAGTGAAGAAGTGTGYATTGAAACACTCAAAAGCTACGTGAAAGACCTGAGATAACTCCATTTAGAGCACAGCAGCAAGCTAAGCAAAACCTGGACTATTCAGGAGTATTGCACAGAAAAATAAAGAACACCCACCACCTTCTYGTGTTCCTTCAGAAGTAATGCCCAGAGGAGGCTGCAGCAGGAATCTGTTGTGACAGCATCTGACAGTGCTGCATCTCAGGAAAACAGGAGAGGAGACCTCCTGCATCATCAGGACCTACGTCCTCCTACAGCAGCAATCCTGCTCTTGTCACTAAGCAGAGCAGGGAACACCGCCAGCACATCCATAGTTAACAGCTCAGTCATTAAAGACTGTTGACACCTACGTTGTTTAAACCTAATAGCAACAATACCCTGACAAAAATTAGTTTTCCGAAATATCTATGTAGGAAGATGGTAGCTGGAAAATTTTAATTTTAAAATTTTAAATTCTCACTCTCAAGAAAGGGAAATGGGACGTCAGCAATGGATCTTAAAGTCAAAGACCCCATAGTCCTGRAAGAATTTATAGTCACAAAGCTTGGACAGGAGGAGAGAGGACAGAGCAGGAAGAAGTTAAAACAACAAGGTAATYAAAGCATGAGAGAGTTCATACCACTCACAGGAAAATTCACAAGTGGAAAAAGAGGAAGCTAGACTCCATTAAGAACCTCGATCTAAGCCAGAAATTGCTCACGCAGTAAGAACCCTGGAATAAGGAACACATTCAAGTACCTCGGCATTTTGTCAGTGCAAGATTTACCCTTTTGCAGCAACTAACGCTTCGTGGCCTTGTTTAAACCCACTCTCTAGCCCTCTCTAGTCAGTAGAGAGGGAGTGAGACCAAATTCTTATCTCTCTGTGGGGTATCTTGGACTAGACGCCAAAGTCCTGAAATGGGGTAAGATGAACCACACGCTCGACTCAAACATTTCTTGTGCTAACTATAGCAAGGAGAGATGGTTCTGGAACAYCCAGCAAAAGTCTCATGTCTGTTTGCTCGCACTACCACACGCTCCCAAAGAAAAGCTGTAGGCCAGAGAAATACAAAGCAGAGCGTCAGGAAAAGACTTACTTTATTGCCGCATCTGGGGTGCCAGTATTGTTCTGTAGGCATCAAGGCAGCAAGGACAAAGAGCGCTCATTTCTAAAGGCTTTGGTTCATCTATGCCCTCTAAAGTGTGCTGGGGAAGCCAMGGAGCGTGTGTCAGACACCACGCAGACCAGGACCCCGAAGAGAACCTGCACAAGCCCAAACCGCAGCAGCCTGGGAGCTGTCAGCRGAGGGGCAGCACCAAGGTCATGACTCAAGGACAACTGCGTCATCCCTGCCTTCAGCACTGGTGCCCCAGGAGCTGCAAGGCAAAAAARCACACGCAGGAAGGAAAACAGAGTACAACAGTGAGATCTCACATASAAGCACCTCAAATTTGATCAAAGCAACAGCACTAAGCCACAGTCACTTTCCGGGTGCCRTACACAGAATCAGTGCACAGTTTGCTGCAACTCTCTCAGGAGAGGACAAGACTACAGAGACCAAAGTTGGCAGCATCGCAGGTGCTCTCAACAGTGCTAGCACAGAGCAACTATGCCATTATTTTGTAAGAAGCTATTTAAAAGACCTAGCACACAACAAACTGCATGCAACTTAATTAATTCTCCTGGGACAAGAGACTCCCCCGAGTCACTCTGCAGAGATTTTAATTTAAGAATCTAGGGAGCTTGCACCTTCTGCTTAGATCACATTACTCACAACAGCAAACAAACGATGCTCCCTGCTCAGGGAGCACACACACACACTCCAGCCATGCATAATAAATATACATCAGCAGCCRTTGGACTTGCAGTGAATTTCAGGAAATGATTTTTCTCTCAAAAAGAAAAGTCAGGAGAAATATGAACAGGGCAGAGCTCAGGAGGTGCAGAGAAACAATCCCAGGGCATCTCCTCCTGCAGCATGAGAACAGGATCCCACAGCTGCCTACACGAAACCGCAGGGGACCTGATCATTGCAGCAGTGCTACTCACACAGGTGAGCCAAGTCCCCATCCCTCTTGGGAAGGACAGAATAGTCTATCTTTGTAGCCTCATCTACTGTCCTGCAGAGCCTCCTCGCTGTACATAAGGAAGATAAGGACACGGTGGATACATGGAGGAGGACCCAGGGCAGAGCAGAGGAGCTGTGTGTGATGTGCTCCAGGAAGCCCGGGGGAAACCTTTCAGCAGGTGGGTCATCACCACTGTAGAAATTCTGAGGGTGGCAGAACCCTCACGAGGCAGGGACTGAGACGTGCCTGGAGTGGCAGGATGGAGGCACACTGGCAGCGCTTGTCCCCACCAGCACCTTCTCCATGCAAAGAAGCAATGCAGGGAGCTCCTCAACAAGTTCTCTGCCCTCCCCAAAGGCTTTTTCAACCAGGCATTTCTAGAGCAGGGCATGAACAGGGAGACACATAAGAGCACCTGTCCTGGGCCATGGTCTACATGACCAGACGTTCCTCAAGGACTTTGTGTTCCCCAGCCCAAGTCCACTCAGCTAACTTTTCTGGTCAAACCACCACAATTCACACCACCAAGAGAGACCTCAGAGCTCCCATAGAGCAGTAGCAGCAGCTTGTCAGTAGTTAGAGCAGGTACGTAGCAAACCAGAACCCCAGAGACACCTCCTGGACTCTACAGAGTTGATACTACTTGAGTAGCATCTGACCATCGTGGTGTGGGCTAAAAGGCTGTTGTGTTCAAAACACGTTAGCTGCTCTCAAACACCCTCACTACCATTTGAAATCTTACTGAATACAGAGTATGTTGTTTGTGTGAATGGCTCTCTAATCCTACAACCAGAATCCCATTACAACAGTTATGGTGCATTTTGTGTCATTTCTGCATATCCCTGTGGCTGACATCTGCCGAAAAGAATCCCACTTCCAGAGCCATTGAACGCCGTTGAAAGCGCTAACATTTTCATTACTGGTTATGAACAGSGTGCATCATAACACGGGGAAAAGTTCCAGGTGCTGCCCAGAYAGCTTTCTCCAGAGGCACTCCAGACTTTGAAGGATTCATTTCTTTACAAYGCAAACAGACAGCAACATACAGACATCTCTGCAACTCTTCACTTCAAGCTGTAAGACTATCTTTCCTCCCAGCACAGTAGAGACGCCGTAATGCTGAGTTACAGTCCCAGAGAGGTGACTGAGATCTCTCAGTAGCACGGATTGAGTCCTACACATGACTCCAGGTTATTCTAATGCAATTTTGTCTAACACAAAGGAGATGTTATATAATGCAGCTGAAAAGTTTATTTCTTCCTATTTTTTTCAGCAGCAAAGAGCCTCGAAGTAGCAGAGACACTGACAGACCTACCCCTTGCACAGCTGGGCTCTAGGAGCAGCTAAAAAGCTGCGTCAATGCCCCCAAAGAGTCACCGGACGATTGCCGTGACACTTGCACTGCAGCGTGGCAGAAGGGTCGTTTCCATCTTTCTGGGCAAAGGGCACTGTAGCAAAGCTCATCTGCGATAGCTTTTTAAACTTAAGTACGATCAAGCAACATACATTTTCTGGGATCTCCCATGTTTGATACTAAAAAGCACCAGGACCAGACAGTAAGTGAAATTCTACACTGTAAGACAAAATATAAAAACATAACAGGCAGAATGTAAAACCCAAATCTTTTAACTGGTCAGTATTGTGCCTTGGGACACTGACGGAGAGGGCAGATGTGGCRGGTCCAGATTTTCATGCAATAGGTTTTCCACTCAAAGGAACGAGACCCCTTGAAGAAAGCTGCTGACTTTGCCCTCGGACACGCATTTCAGCTGATGAGAAACCACCGAGCAAACCGACCGCGCTTCCAATTCCCGAAGATTAGAAAAATCCAGCCCTGACAAATCCACTTCTGACCTGCTCCTTGCCAACCTAGCAAATTAAACCTGCAGATGATGTTAGCCGGGCCGGCAGCAAGAAGCGGGGACACCTTTGGAGACAAATCACCTCTCCCAAGGCTGAGGGTCCGCTGTGTGCGGGGGGAGCACGGTCGCCCACAGTCACCAGCCAGCTGCGAGCGGGTGGCTGCTTTTGGGGGGCCCCACAGCAGCCAGCGAGGGGGACTTGCCACTCGTGTCCCGCGGGCGCATGCCGGGGCCCTCCAAGCTCTCCTACCCCAGGCTGCCATTCCCGAGCCCCGGGGGGAGAGCACCCTGCCCCGATGGCCCTGCACGGCCCCCACTCCGGCCCTGGGGGACAAGACCCGGGGTCGCGCCCCGCAGCCGGCCGCCTCGGCTCGTCCTGAGGGGCTCGGGGCCTTCCCCCCAGCTCGGCACCCCGCACCCCCCACACGGCCGGAGGCGGGCAGGGTCCCCGGCACCGCRGGGGCTCCCCAAGCCGCCGGCGGCGGGGCCCGCTCCCCCGGCACCCACCTCACTTTGGCCGCCACCGACGACATGGCCTCGTTCCTCAGCGTCTTCCTTTTGGACACGGCTGTGCCCATATTCGCGCAGGGGGGAGCCGCCGAGGGAGCGCTCATCGCACGACCCCGCGGCTGCCCATGCCGCGGCGGGGCCGGGTGCCGGGCCGCGCCGCCGCCCCTCGCTGCCGCCCTCCCTCAGCGCCCCGCCATGCCGCGGCACCCCCCGCCCCGCCCCGCCGCGCTGCCCCCGGCGAGTGCGGCCCTTCGCCGCGGCCGCTGCCTCCTCATTGACTGCGGCAGGAGGGAGGGCCCGGGCGCGGCCCGCCGCCCAGGAAGCGCCGCTATATTTGGCCGGCGGCTCCCTCCTCCGCCCCCGCCTCCTCCCGGCTGACATCATGGCGGGCCGGCCGGGAGGGGGGCGCCGGCCCCGCCTGAGGGGCYGCGGCGGGCGGTTGCCTCGGCCCGACGACCCCGGGGGAAGGGCGGTTGTCCCCCGCCCCCGCGGCGCAGCCATCGGAGTCCCGCGTTCGCCGCGGTCCTGCCCTCCTCGGTTTCCGCCCGCGCCTGAGGTGGGTGTCCAGCCGTGTGCCGGCGGACACGGCCGGTGGCGAGGGGAAGCCTGAGGGGACGCTCCCTCCGGGCTCCCGTCAGGAAACAGACCTGCAACCTGCAAAAAAAGCAGTCATTTTGACATAAAACTACAGCCTGCCTTTGATGGAACCGGTGAAAGGTTTTAGGCACGGTTTATTTTCCACAGCTGGGCGCTGTGTTGACGGCGGGGTGGTGGGTGGGTGCACCGGGRTCCCACCGCTCGCGGGATGGACGCGGTCACAAAGGTTGGGCTGTCAGGTTTTCAACACGACGCCTCCGAAGGATTGACACAAATGCCCGTTCTCCTCCGCTGGCTTTGTCCCCTCAGCGCGTCGCTGCTCACCACCATCGTCCCAGAGCGGGGCCCAGGGCAGCAGGAGAGTTCCGCTGGAGGCAGCGGAGCCGTGAGGCAGAGCTGGGCTTCCAGACACCTCCTCATCCCCAGTGTCACCCGCCAGAGCAAACACCTTCCTCAGGGTCATCAAATACCTGAAAACAAACCCAGCGCGAGGAACTGATCGACCGCTCGGTCAGCCAAGTCTCAGAGGATTTTCAATTTGTAGAATCACAGAACTGCTCGGGTTGGAAGGGACCTTYARAGACCACCTAGGCCAACCCCCCTGCCATGGGCAGGGACATCTTTCACTAGATCAGGTTGCTCCAAGCCCCAGCCAACCTGCCCTTGAACACTGCCAATGATGCGACATCCACAACTTCTCTGGGCAACCTGTTCCAGGGTCTCACCACCCTCATCGTAAAAAATTTCTTCCTTATGCGCAATCTAAATCTACCCTCTTTCAGTTTAAAACCATTGCCCCTTGTCGTGTCACGACAGGCCTTGGTAAAAAGTCTTTCTCCATCTTTCTTATAAGCTCCCTTTACATATTGAAAGGCTGCAAGAAGGTCTCCTCGGAGCCTTCTCCATCTGAACAATCCCAACTCCTTCAGCCTTTCTTCACAGCAGAGGGGTTCCAGCCCTCAAATCAATTTCATGGATGTAGGTTTTGATCCCTAGGAGGGTTTGGAAAAGTGCTTTTCCTTGAGAAAATATTTTATAAATCTGATTTCAGGGCACCTGAGTGAGTGGGGGCAGCAAGTTTTTAAATATTATTCACAGTATATACAGAAAAAGCACTTGGGCGGTCCCCCTGGCTCTGCAAGCAAGTGCACGAATCCCAGGAATTCAGAACCGACTCATTCAGCAATATTTGACAGAGGGGTAGAAGTTTTCTAGATAATTGAGCTTCCTACAAGCTTTGTGAAGAGGCAACCGAAGGAGGGAGTGACAGACAAACAGACACACCTTGTCTTGTCTGTACCTGGGKAAAGGCTGTAGCATAAGCTCAGGTTTCACTGTCCTTCAGAGACCCTGCATGGAAGAGACCRAAAGTTTGGGGAAAGCTTCAGTCCTTTCTCTCCATAGACTCCAAAGTCAAATCTGCAAGAAAACAGATGAGGATTTGAACAAATTAAGCCTAACTRTTTGGTCTATTAACCTACAAATTGGAAAATAAAGTAATTTGTGTAGAGAGCAGAAAAAAAGATGAATAAGGTACCCAACTACCCTGGTGTGTGTGGACACAARGAGCGGGATGTAAATACCTCATTAGCTGGAATTTTATCACACACYGGGGAATTCACTGTGAATAACAAACTTCCAGAAATGCATCTTCGCTTAGACCCAAGCTGTGAGTGGAAAAAGTGCCATGTGTGCAAAATAAAGATGTCACCCTGCTTTTTAACTTACACCAGCTGACCGAAGGAAAGGTGCTAAGTGACATTGGCTGCTCCATCACTGCCACCGAGTGAGCTGGCCTCCGTGTCCCGCTCGCTCCGCAGAGCAGCTTTTGCAGATGAGAGTCGCTCCTCTTCCYGTGGGGTTTTGTATCTCAAGCAGGATGAACACAGCTCTGCTGTTGCACAGCGCTGAAGTGAGTGATAAGAATTCTTTAAACATTATGGTCTCAATCCCATGTGCTGATATTGGTGAACAGATTTTCGGGCAGGTGCGTCTCAGTCCTGTATGCTGGAAGCAAGCGTGGTAGAGCTGATGCATGCTCATCTAATTCGATGCCTAGCCTTGCTTCATGCCACTAGAAACACAGAGACACAGAGACCTGAAGGTGCACACACAGTCAAAAGAAGGGAGAAAAGAGAAATACATGGGAATACTTTAAAAATAAGGTCAATCTGAGCCTTTTGACTGGGCTTTCYCCCCTTTTTTTCCTGCATAATTAGAGGGGAAAAAAAATATTTTTGTGTTTAAATATTTTGTCAGTTGTGGCAAGTGCTATTCTTTAAAAATGCAAACAAAAAAAAAAAACAAAAACCAAAACTAACAGACAGGTCTACTCTATCCCMGACATGATCTGCACCAGATCTACCTGGAAACACCCTGAAGTTCCTCACAGTGACATTTTCTCAGGTACAAACCAAAACCCAGCGTCAGTGCACTGGATTTCTTCCCACAGAAGATGACTCCCATTAAACTTCTACTCATGACTATCCCCTCCTCCCCCCGTGTTTTGTTGTACAGTCATGTCACCAAAGAGTTTCTGCAGCAGAAAATGAGAGAAAATCCATCTGTTTTTAGGGAGCACCTTAAAAAAACTGTAAGAGAACTTGAGCCATGCAAGCAGTTACAGTCTGAGTAAAGCACTGTCCAGTACTGTCAATTCCCAAAACTACAAAGCAGGGATGCCTCCACCTTCATCCTGCTTTTAGACCACACTCTGCCACGTTTGTGCCTCTTGGAGCTCTCTCAAACTCTCCCTTGTCCATTCCCTGGCAAGGTCTCGCTCTTTGAGGCTGGGAGGGTCCGCCCAGTGTAGAGCTCACTTCAGAGGCACATTGGCTGCTCAGGGCTTGGCCAGATGGGTTTTGAAGACCTCCAGGGATGGAGCTGCCATCACCGCTCTGGTCCATGTCCCAGGGCTGCACCACTCTTGCAGGGCAAGATTTTTTCCATCTATCTCTGGGAATTTCCCTTGTTGTAACAGGTGCCCGCTGCCTGTTGGTCTGTGCGCCCTTGAGAAGCGCCCAGCTCCATTGCTCCATAGCACGCCACGAGCACTGGTCCATCTCCCTGCAGTTTCCCCTCTTGCTCTCTGCTCCTTCCCTACCTTCATTTAGGGTTCCCTCCCTGCCTTTGGGTTTCTGCCAGGTATTTTGGGAGTCTGGGTTACTCCAGTGCAGCACAGAAGAGGAGGCAGCGGGCCTCTGGCTCATTACAGCTGGAGAGACGCCTTTGCTTCGTGCTAGGAAAAAAGTCAGGCAAGCCAGGCAGACTGTTCCCCATCGCTTCTCCATGGCAACAGGCCTTCCAGACGCACGCACGTAGGCAAACGGGCCGAGGAGGCAGGGAGCAGCGCGGTCCCTCCGCCCAAGCCCCAAACCTCCACTCTTGGGGCTCTCTCTGCTGCGCACACGTCATTCTAGGGGAGCACACCCCAAAACAGCTTCCAAAATAATCGTAGCTGGTCAGAGAAATGCTTCCCTCCTTCCACCGRTGAAGGTGCAATATCCTGAAGCCCAAGCCAGGCAAAATTCATCCTGGCCAGTGCTGATATTTGTCCATATAAATGTGTCATGCTTTAAAAATCGGGTATCTCAGCATCCTGTCAAACCAAACAGCACATCTCTGCCTAGTGGGAAACCCAGAGCCTTAGACCTGGTTAGGTCTAGGTCTTAGATCAGGCTGAGATGAGATGGCCKGATGATTCTCAGACTTTAGGGATACAGTCTTTTTCGTGCTGAGAAAAGCCGTTTTTGTCTAAACAAGCAAAAGAGTTTGTCTCCTGACAATTTAAATACAAAAAGAGAAATAAGGCAAGCCAAAACCAGTCACAGGAACAACCCGCAAAAGGCAAAGCCAACTAATAATAAATACTTCTTCAAACACATCAAGCAGAGGAAGCCTGTTGGAGTCTGGAGAGTCAGAAGTTGGCCACAGTGCAAGAGGAGCATTCGTAGGAGATAAGGTCAGAACAGAAAAACAATGAATATTTTGCATCTGTAGTCAGTGAGRAAAAGCTGAGAGAAGTTCCTGTGCCAAAAGTCATCTTCATATGGACGTGGCATTGGATTTGGCTCCTATTCAAGTGTCAGCAGAAGAAGTTGAGGAATAAACAGCCAAACCAAAGCGTRCAAATTCACCAGGCTGAGATGGTTCACCTAAGTGCTCAGGAACTCAGAGATGGAACAGTTTAATTACTTAATTGTAGCATGTAATCACTGTGTGTAACGTAGCCTCGGTGTCCGAGAGCTTCAAGGTGACAAATGGGAAGGGTTTGGAGTTATTACAGACCGTGAAGTCTGAGGTCTCTCCTGGGCAAACTGATAGAAATTGTAGTAAACAATATGATTAGTGCATAGTTGGATACATTTGAAATACTGGGAGGAAAAAAAAAAAAAAGGTGGTTTTCCTTGGATAAAGGAATKCCTCATAAATCTATTACAGTTCTTTAAAGGAGTCGATAAGCCTGTGGTATAGTCTGCTTGGATTCCCAAAAGGTTTGTCACAGGAGTTTCTTACAGAAACACAGCTACCATGAGATTAACAGAAAAGGCTTGAAATAGATAAATAACTGGTTAAAGGAATCTCAAAGAGTGGCTATCAATAGTCAGGCTCCTGAATGGARGGAGGACTTGAAGGGAGCCCCACAGGGACCTGTGTTGGTGTCTGCTCACTTCAGCATATTCAGAAATAATGAAAAGGAATTGCAAAAGGGGGTGACAAAGCTTGCTAAGGTACTCAGGGTCATAAATACATGAGACACCGTGAAGAATTATACAAGGACCTTATGATAGTGAATAACTAGGTAATAAAATGGCTCAGGACGTCCAGAGCAGATAATCACAGAGATAGGCACACAGGAGAAAAACAATCCCAACTTCAGCGGCACAGTACTGGGCTCTGCACTGATCCTTATCCTCAGAAATGGCCTCTTCTTCTCCCAGGTTCATCTGAATATTTTCCCCACCAAGCTGCATTTGTGCCTCACACACTGGTCGCTGGCTCTGGAAGGAGTACAAACCCAGGAGGTAACGGGAAGGGACTCAGCATAAAAACAGGACAAAGCATGATGTTTATCCGGCCATGTGAGATGACTGTAGTTTCTTTGGTCCAAATTGAGACCAGGATCATTTGTGGTTATCTGCATCTGTTATCTGCAGATAACAGAGTCAGTTATTTAGTTACAGGGAAGGGCAGAATAACAGGGTTAGCAGTGTCGAGGGAGGTGTGGGACTGCCCTCCCTGGGGACATTTCCCAGRGACATTACCGCAGTGCGGGTACCTCCCGGGCACGTGATGTGCTGAGGCCACAGAAGTGGTATGGAGAGGGCTGGCTCAGGCAGGGACGTTTTTAGCTCCCTGCCCTCTGCTCCCATCGTTCTGCACAGAACAGCTGGCCCAACTGCGGTGGTAATGGATGGGCAAAGCACCAGACTGAAAAGAGGAGACAAATTGATGTGCCCGCTGTCCATAAACACACTGTCCCAATTCAGCTCTTCTGACAAGTCACGACAGCCCTGAGAGATGGCGAAAAACCAAGGCAGTGTGGGAGCTGGAGGAGCTGTCGGAGTTTATCTATCTGCATAGCACTGCTTGGAAAGACTTTGAGGACAACAGTTATGGCCAACTGCACTGGGAAGCTCAAGGTCTCCCAGGTACCAGGAGGTCACTCTGAAGTATCATCTAACCTTCCCGGTTGGCTGGTTTAGTCACTTCAAGATTTTCCTGTTAAATTCAACGATTAGAAACTTCACTCTAATGAGGCACTGTAAGAAAATAATTTTCTCAACACTGGCATAATGAAAATTAGGCAATACATCACAGAAGCAATATCAATAGCTAACAAGTTGGAGTTAGCCAAGAATTATGGTTTTGCTTTGAGCAGGTTCATTTGGACAGAGCTGGTCCTAAATGGCCAAGCATCAGAAAATAAGAGCTTGTTCAAATGCAGTCCCAAAGATACTCCTGATGAACAGTTCTTCTGATCCAGCTGGGATATSGAGCACTCAGACCCAATGTTAGGCCAGCTCACCCCCAGCTATTTTTAGTAAAGGCCTAATCAGTAATTATCAGGGCTGGATACAGCCTCTCAGCCTTTGTGTTACGTGACGTGTACCAGCCCCGATGCGCTAATGAGTGCAGCATTGGCAGGAAGGGAATTCAGACCCCTCATCACAGGGTAACCTGTGCTCAAAGATTAAACCCTCGCCTCCACCCTCCTAAGTCACCGCACTTTCCMAGATCTTCTCATTTTGCCAGTTTTATGAAGAAACCAAATATTATTTTATATTATCTGTCTGCTCCTGCACAAGGCAGCAAGGTCCCTGGCAGAGCAAGCCAGAAGCAGCCCTGGACCAAACTGGAGATCGGGAAGGGAGGATCTGTGCTTAGATGGGGGTGGAGGACATGGAAAAGCAGGGCTTTTCTATCCCAAACTTGGAAAAAACAACATGGAGAAAGGCCTTGGACCTTTACTTCCCATGCATAGCCGTAGCTTGGAGGGGATTTGGGGGCTGGTGCACTCCCTTGGGATGAGCGCAGCAGCCTGTTAACAGCACGTAGTGCCAAYGCTGAGGGCAAAGCCCAGCACTTGCACCGGCCGAGCGCGGCTCGGAGGGCACGGTGCGCTGCTGCTCCCTGCGCCGGGCTTCTCGCACGAGGGRGTTTCCCGGGCACAGCCAGCCGGGCTGCATTTCCCTCAAACCCCAGCTGCAGAGCCGCTTCATCAGCCCCTGCTGACCTTCCAAGCTGGATCAGACAATGAGTCAGAGCAGGAGCTCTTCCAAGTCAAGTCCGGTGGCAGCAGCCTGCCTTCCCACTGGGAGACTCCCRTAGCAGCACTGAGTTGGCCTGGGTCCGTCCAGCTCTGCAAGCGCAACCTGAACAGACTTTGCTGTGGCTGCCATTCGGAGAGACAGGAAAGCGATGTGGCTGCGGGATTTATTTTGCTGCCTTCTTGCCGAGAGCAATGCAGGAGCCTCAGCAGCTTTCTCTGAGCAGACATTAGAGGTGGGGAGGACGGGCTTCAGCTCGGCACCGTCAYGCAACAGCCCCTCTGGCCGGGCAATGCCTTCCCCTGCTCCCGCTGCACTGCAGCACCAGCACTGGCACGGCCCGTCCCTAGTGGGAGGCATCACACTACTTAAAGAAAATTATGTGGCTGGCCTTTTCATTATGTTGCCCAGCAAACGTTCCCATGAAATACAGGCCTAATTATCTACCCACATTCAGATTACTCTAAGATGCAATTTCCTTCTACTCTGTGGAGTTTCTTTCCTTCTGTGGATTTCATGATTGAAATACACTCAATTAGCTATTACTCTGCTGGCTGAAATCTTGAGCTGCCTTCCCGACAAGGCTGCTCCATACAGGTCTCACTGGCATTGCAACAGCCAGGTGACACAAGCTCACGTGCAAGCCACAAAGACGTCTCACCACTCAGCCATGCCTGTTACTTACTAGATTTGTACTGCAATATGCTGGGAAGCCCAGTCAGGACTGAGGGCTCGCAACGTGAAGCCTTGAACAAACCTGCCTTAAAACGTGGCCCCAGAAGGCTAAAATCATTTTCTAAGTGCAAGACATGCCTGGCACCAGGTAGATTGGAGCCAGGCAGACCCAGTCCCATGCATACCCTTGTTAATATGCATGTGCACCAATTAATAAAGTAATAACAATAATAATGGTAATAATAATAATACAATTCAGACACTTAAGGGAGGACAAGAGCATATCCAACCCCACCAATCATGTAGATCTTTCCATCCTCTCCCAAATTCCTCTGTCCTTTCCCAAACTCCACCTTCAACACAGCCAGAGTGTTTCCCATCGCTCCTTCCCACCCCCTGCATTCCCGGCCACGCAGTCCTGCTCTCTGTCTCGTACCAGCAGAAAACTTTTGCTCCTTGCTGCCAAGTCAGTTTTCTGGCCATTTACTGAGCCCAAGAGCTCCTGAGCACCAATATTGGGCAACTGTGCACAGAATCTGTAATGTTCAAAACCAATACAGGCAAGTGGAGCTGCCAGCGAGCCCAAACAAAGGAAACAGCACCAGCACAGGAGATTGCTGCCGTCTGTGTCCATCCCTTGGGCGGGATCATTTCAAAAGCGTGCTCCTAAATCCCTGCGAGGGAAGTCACTCTGCCCAGGAGAGGAAGAGGCTGGATGAGACACCACGTTTCTGAGTCAGGAGAGCTGACAGGAGAGTGGGCATTTCTAGAGCAGCATAATACTATATTCCTCTTTTTTTCTTAAAATGATACAGCAGGTGGAGAGAAACAGAAGGAACGAGCATTGGCTATAGCAGGAGGGAGGATTTGAGCAGGACAATAACATCATTTCATTCCCATTGGCTAAATTAGTGGCATCAAATTGACATAAGCCAGTCCCTCAGAATAAACTACAATAAATAAAATCAATCGATATAACAAAGGAAACAACAACGTGGATATTTCATAGAGGGAAAAGATTCCTTAACTCCTCCACAGAAATGTGGAAGCACTGGTGCGAAGGCTCTCTGGAGGTCTCTGGTCCTGCTGCCAGCTCGAAGCAGGATGTCGCCTACGCTAGAGCAACTTTGCTTGGCCAAGTTGTGATGCTCTTGCTGGATGGTGGTCCCCCTCCCCAGGGTGACGTGTTCCTGTACCACACCACCCTCCCGGTGAAGGGAAACTTCACCAGAGACAGGTTTTACTCCCAGGGCCCTCCAGCACCGGCAGGGACCGTTCAGCAGCTGTGGAGGTGCAGGACTTGGCCCTTACAATGGAGGTTCCTCAAGGTCGGGATTCCCGAAACGGCTCCAGGAACAGATCTGATGGTAATTGATTGCTCAGTGATTCAGTGATTACTCAGTTTTTGCTCCATCCACATCTCAGTATTTCATTGTTTGGCAAAATAACAGTCTGACTTTGTCCTGACATTGGTACCACCACCAGCAGAAGAGCTGAGGTTTGAAGTGGCTGTGTTATATTTAAGATGGCAGAAAAAATGTTGCTACTAAAGGAAAGCTTGTATGACCGTGTCCCTATAAACACCTCACTCCTGAAGGTCCGCTCCAACCCTACCCCGCACCACGTCCAACCCTTGCTGTACCTAAAGGTGCTGGGCACAGAAATGAAACCATTTCCAGCTGTCTTGCACATTTACCATTACCCTTGGCGAAAGGGCTCAGGCAGAGCTGAAAAGGCAGCACCCACACCCCGCGCAGCCCGGGGCACGGCAGGGCCAGCTCCCTCCGACACGGTGCTTCTGCCCCGCACGAGGCTGCGCAAGGGAGCGGCAGTCGTGCGCCTGGGGACTGATCCTGCCTAGAGCGAGGCCAGGGAGCGAGGAGAGAAGCGGGTAGGAATGTAAGGGGAGGATGACTCAGAAAGCTCAGCTGGAGGATGAGGAGGGATGCATTTAGCCTTTCCCTCTTGGTGGGCGGAAGGAAACTATTTGTGAGGGTTGTGGCAGGAGGAGTGAGGAGCTGAAAGGGAGGTGAGGAAAAGAGGAGAGCTGGGCTTTGCTATATCGTGTGCATTGCAGGGCTTTCCACGGCTCCTCTCTCTGGCCTGAAGTATATACCTGCATCTGTGCTAATGACAAGAAGCGGCTCTGGGCAGCACGAGAAAGTTCAGGCAGGGCTGCACCCGCCTTCAGGGCCATCAGCAGCTCCTGGCCGTGGTGAGAGTGTAGCAAAATAGGTGCCATCTGCTTCAGCTGGGGCATCGCACAGAGGTGCAGGCAGTAAAGAGCCTCTAGGTTAGGCCCTGTTGGCAAGGATAACGAATTCCACAATTGCAAATAAAATAGCCCAAGGCACAGGGAAGGAGTGGCTATGGCGTGTGCGTGCGGTAGGAGGGGGTTATCTGTTCCGCTGTCCCTGCCCATGTCCCGCTTCCAAGCTGTCCTGCGGGGAGGAAGAAGAGCAGCCCCCAAATGTTCGTAGTGAAATCAGACGGGTGCTGAGTGAGATTGGGCAGGAGGCTTGGGGTGGGCAGCAGCTGAATCCGTTGCCATTCTGCAGGAAAGGACCTGGATACTGCTGCAAATCCTCAGCTGAACTGGAGCCAACAGTGTTGTGCTTGTGCGGAAAAGGTGAACGCTGCAGCATGAGAAATAATACGGATACGTGCCATCGTGCACAGGCTGCGCAGGTCTGGCACGACACCGGCCGGAGGACCTGGCCTAGCTCTGGCTGCGGCGTTTCAGGGGCGATTTGGGCTGGTTGGAGAGAGCTCGGAGCACTGCGAGGGCTCGGATGGTGCGAAAGTGCAGCCTGTGAGCAAAGGCTGAAAGCGGGACCGAATCACCCCAGAAAATTAAAGACTTGGGGGGACCCACAGCAACACGCTCCAGTTATGTACAAGGCTGAAGGCAGGACAGGGCAAGAAGCAATGGGATTAAACTGTGGTGGGGAAATTCAGGTTAGACCTAAAGAAAAACCGTTTAAGGATAGTGAAGCAGTGGAACAGACTGCCAGGGACAGCAGAGATGCTCTAGTGCGGGAAGAGCCGCTCAGGTGCTGTATCTTGTGGGTCTCTTCATCATTCATGGAACCAGCAGCTTCACAAAATTCATGGAGATGGTGACAATTATGAGGAAAACTGAAGGGGAAAAAATAAACCCTGTAGAGTGGGAAATCAGCAGTTCTTTGCATAGAGCTTGCAACAGAGCAGAAAAGCTAATATTGCAGAGTCAAGAAAATAAAACTTTGGCTGAAAGTCCATCCTGTAAGTTGGTAACCTGAAAACAGCAATTAGAAGCAAAATGACAATATATATGAAGAGGGAGAAGGTAATAGATACCAGTCAATATGCAGCAATCACCACAATGAGCTATGAAGCAGGGATATTGATAGAGGAGGGTAAACGGACAGAGGAAAATCCATGCCTGGCAAAGCCACAACCAGTAAGAAGTTGTTCACTAAATATATGAGAAACAAAAGAAATGTTAATGATGTTGCAGGTTTGTTTCATAGACTTAGAGAAGCATAAAAAGATTTTGGTGAGGAGCAACCTTGGGTGTCTCTAGTCGAATCTCCTGCTCGGAGGAGGACCGATGTCACAGCAACACTGCCTTGCCCAGGGATCGCCCAGTTGAATTTGGAAAATCTCCAAGCATGCAGAAGTCATGGCATTTCTAGATGTGGAGGTGGATTGCTAGTGACAAGGCCCTCAGTATGTCTCCTCTGCATTTAGAAAGGATGGGAATGTAAGACACGAGGATGATGAAATACCCTCTGGTCTACTAACAACCGAGAGCATCTCGGGTGATATCTGTGGGGTGTCTAAATCAGCAGATCCACGTGATCTGCACCTGAGGGTCCTCAAGCCACGTGCTGAGCTGAGCTGCCTTCACTCGCTGCTGAAAAGCTGGAAGCCTGGGGAGATGCCAAGTTTGGCAGGGTGCTAACGTGGTGCTCGGCGGGCGAAGCAGGTGCCCTGGTTAACAGGCGGTTGGTCCAGCATGACATTCAGATTGAAAAATGGAGAGAACACAGAGGATTCAATTAATACAGAATTCAAGGATTAAAAATACACCCATCAGCGTGGTGCAATGGAAAATGTCTTGTCAAATGAGCCTCATTTCATCCTTTGAGAAAATTACAAGTTTGTAGATAAAGGTTACCACGTAGCCATTATTTGCTTAGCTTTTGGCAATGTGTTTGACTTAATATCGTATGACACCCTAATTACAAATTTAGCACTATACAATCTCAGTAAAGCCCATATTAAATGGATGGAGAGCTGCAAACCCATCTCCAAAACAAGGAGTCATCAGTGAACAGAGATGATTTAGAGGGATTCTGCAGGAGTCGGTCCCAGCCTGACACTAATCAATGTTTTCATCATTGATTGAGAAATGAGCACAAAACACAGCTGATAAATTATACAGCTGCTGGAAGCAGGAGGGCTGGCAGTGAATAATTATGACAGAGAAGTTACACCGAGCAACTGGGATCTTTTCTGTGCACAAACCCATTTTCACTTGGCAGTATTAAAATAGGTCAGCTTTCAAACAGGAACGAAGGCAATGTTTCGTCCAAAAAAGATGGGATGCAAAGAATCTAGACATCATCAGGGGAAGGTAAGTCAGAGCCAATTGCTTCTGCAGCACTCCAGCGACACGGCGCTGGTCCCAGGTGCAGAAATTGGAGGCAGAGGGTGAGAAAAGCCCAAGTGTCCTGCCTGGGCTTTTCTGCAGTGCAAGGAGCTGTGGCCAGAGAGGGGACGGATGAAGTCCCAAAGGAGACAAAGTCCCAAAGAGGGGATAGACAAAGTCTCCAAGCTGCAGGCAGCAGCCACGTGGGCTTGGTACAAGCTGTGGGGCTGGGGACGGGCTCCAGCCCCCAACCTACCAGCAGCTCTACCTTACAGCAGTGCAGGGACCCGGCCACGCTCGTCCCAGTGGCACACTCCAGGCCACTCGTCCCTGTCCTCTTGGTCTCCTCTTAAAGTGTGGCACTAAAATGAAAGTACTCTACTTCCCAAGAGAAAAAAAATTGGTTTGCTGAGTTCTTGCATCAGGCTTGGGTTACATTCCCCCCCCGCCATTATTTTCTGCCACTAATCATTAACACATTTATAATAAAGAGAAGCTGAGATGGTTTTCTGAGGAAACAGATGAAGAGGCTGGAGATGAGACATCCAAGGCTTGCGGGAGGGTCTCTGCAAGCAGCAGGGGCCTGGCTGCAAGTTGCCTCACGATGACTTATTTACACCACCAGCAGAGAGACATTTTCTTGGGCGAATTCTGGACCTGCAGCCCCAGAGGGACTTTTCCATCACCTGCTCCTAAATCACCCCTGGCCCTAGCAGCCCAAGGGCCCTGGTGACCCTCCTGGATGGGGCCAGGATCGGGGCATCTCATGGCCAAAGTCTGACCCGGCGAGGCCGTGGCCCTTCACAGCTGCTGGAGAAATACTCGGCTCTGCCGGTATTTTTAGCTCTGTCCGCTGCATCGCTCGAGTTCATGGCGTGACCTAGTTTGGCAAGGCGAAGCGCTCGCCYCGCGGGGTCCTCGCTCGGCCGCGTGCTGGGGAGGACGCCGGCAGCGCCGGGAACGGCTCCCCCGGGGCACCGCGGCCCTGGCACACGGTGCTTTGCCTCCCTGCGGATCAGCACAGCCCACCCAGGGGCAGATTTTGGGGAGGAGGAAGAGGGTCCCGCAGGAGCCAGGGGCTGCCTGCASCGGGGACATGTGCAGGGCCCCCAGGCGGGTGCTGCTCTGCGGGGACTTGACAGACTTTTTGTTGGGGCTTTGTGCTTCCACTTTATGCTCGCCTCATGTGCAAAATCAGCAGCTCCCAGACCAACGCAGATGCAGCCTGGATTTGGGTCCCCAAGGGAGCTGCCTTYAACAACTCAGCTTCCCAGCCGGCCMAACTGYACAGCCAGCCCRGCTGSTCCCCTGTGGAGCCCCATCCAGCTTGACTCTGGTGATGGGGAGCGGAGCTGCTGTGATGCCCGGTCCATGCCCAGGCTCTGGTGTCCACCCCGCCCGCAGCTCCGGCAGGGACCGGGCTCAGCCCCAGCATCGCTCRGGAGCTGATGCATCTGCCTTGACCTTCCGTAGAGCCTCCGCCGACAGCCGCTGTGCTCAGGGCTCGATGGCAGGCTCAGCTCCCCAAGTCCATGCGATTCCGGAACGTGAGGGATGGGGGCTGGCAGGGTGCTACCAGCCACATCAGCCAGGTACTATTTTAAGTCATCCGTCCCCTGCCAGCACTTCAAAATCCCCACTCGCCATCCCGGTTTTACTGCAAGGGACAGGAGYGGAAGTGCTCTTCTCCTGCCGCCCGTTTCACACCGAGGAATGGCCGCAGCGCAGRCACCATCTCCATGAATTGTGGCAGCTCTTGGGCACGTAGAAAACCTCTTTCCCGACACTTGGAGCGCACTGAAAGGTTCATYGCTTGCAGAAGAGGAGCCCCAGAAAAAGGCACGCTCACCCCAATGACCCCTGCAAGGCTCARCTCTCCCCTCTGCTTTCAGGGACCAAAATCTCCTTCACCACCAGGTATATGTCCCAACAGGAGCCTCAAAGGTGGCCGCTGCTGGCTGGGTCGGGCAGCCCCGCACCGCTGCTCTCGGCCGTGGCCCAGGCACCGATCCACGAGACTGGCACAACCCCCTCCTCAGCAGCTCTTTTCCACCTCATTACCCCTGAAATCCCAGGGGTGCACCGCTTTGCCAGCCCCACTCTAAAAGCTTTTCCGATCTTTGCTTCGTTAAAAGCTTTCTATTTCCAGCGAGGAAGCAAGCGGAGGGGAGGGATTTTACAGTCACCAGGTGACAGTGCTGTGGCTGAGCCACGGGGCAGCAGTTTAAGGGATGTCCCGAGCTGGGCTGGCATCCCCCAGCTCTGCAGTGGGGAGAGAAGTCACCCACCAGCCACTTCCAGCGAATTCAGCACCTAATTYGGGAGAGGGACAGCAGCAACAGCCTGGTCACACACTGGAGGAACAGACCCACACCAGCTAGAGAAGGAAGAGCACCAAGACGGGACTGAGAATGGTGAAGCCAAGGGCGACAGAGTTGGCACACACGTCCTTCCCTGCCACATCCAACCGCATGAGAGCCAATGTGCTGCGCAGCCTCGGCAAATTCTCACTCAGAGCAGAAAAAACTCTTCTGGCAATGGCAGTGACCGGCGAAAACTGCCACCGAGTGCCTCTGCCTCGAGGCAGCCATTAGTCACCATGAGGAAATTGAGTTTTGCAACTCAGCCCATGAAGAGGGTGCACACACAGCCGAGACGGAGCAAAAAAAATTTATATCGCAAGTGCAGCCGCAGGCACAGCCGGTGCTGAAAAGCACCCCGCTGTCCCTCCCTGAGCCCGGCRGGGTGCAGGGCACCCTGGCAGCCAACACCAAGAGCAAGCGGGGCGTTTGGGGCCACCCGCGACCGCCCACAGTGGTCCACGCAGTGGCAACGCGCTCAAGCACATGGCCACAGGCACAGCAGAGCTCACCCCGTCCTGCCCAGGGACGCGTGGGCAGGTCAGGGCTGCTCAAGGGAGGCATCAGCCTTATTCGACATATTCCTCTGGGGCTGTGCATCACATCTAATGTGCCTTCTTCAAAGAAAAAATGTGTCATTTATGGTACATTTAAAATTAATGCACATTTGATGTTCGTTTTGATCCCAAATTAYACCCCGCTTGAGTGCTGTAACGCAGAACTGTGCTCATCCCTGCGAGGCCAGCGTCACCCGCCGGCACTAAGCCTGCCCTCCCTGACAGATAYCCCAGCTAAAGACAAGATTTCCAAAAATAAGTATTTCCAGCAGCATCATTAGCGTTTGCACCCCGTGGGTACCAGTGCCGGGGGTGTCCCATGCCATCCGGGGGGGCCTCGGGCTCAGCACAGCGCGGTTCTRTATCGAGGCCACATCGCACCAAAGCGTCACTCCTCGCTGACAAACCTGACTGCACTTCCCGAGCTGGAGGCCCGGCTGCTTCGCGACAGGAAGCGCGTTGCTGTCCGTAACCCCCCAACGGAGCGAGGCTTAATTAAGAGCCGTCCCTGCTGGTGCCAGCTGTGGCAGAGCGCGGTGCCGGCGGCTCTGCCAATTACCTGYGAAAATGCCACGTCTGCGCTAAGTAACGCTCAGGCCCCAGGTGCATTCCCAGCGCTCGAAACGCTGCTCAGGGCTGCTCCTGCAGCGTGCAACGTGTCTTCAGGAGCAATCCCAACACACAATTGAATAGATTTATGGTATATTCACTTCTAAAACCAGGATGAACATCATTTGATTTTGCTTTTCCTTATTATTTTTTTAAACAACAGGCAAATGCTTTTATTGCAATTGCTAGTGCCACGGTTTCCCCTAAAAGCTGTGATTTCAGTAAGGGAAGGGGGTTTGGCAGAGCTGACTTGCCCAGCATGGATGGCCCCAGGCTGCGGCGAGCTGGCCACGCCAGCATTTCCCAGCTTTTGCGCCCGGAGCCGCTGTGCCCCATCCCTGTTTCCCCAGGCAGATCCCAGGCACGGGGTGCGAGTGCAGGCGTGGATGCCCTGCCAGCTCCCGGCACCTTTCAGCACTATTTATACCAAAGCCCAAATTAAGGCCATTGGGGAAAAACAGYGTCAGACCCACCACGGGGATGGGGACAAGGAGCGTGGACACAAACCCCACSAGCCCCAAYGGGAGGGGAATCAGCCATCGGCCGKGAAGGGACTGYTAATGGGAGTCTGCGCCCTGGTGCCAGCAAAAGCCACATCACAAAATCACGTTCATCAAACAAACAATGTCTTAATAATCCTAATGCCTCCTGCCCCGGCTCCTCCGGGAAGCCACGGTCCCGCAGCGTCCYGGGGCTGTG
This sequence comes from Oceanodroma leucorhoa, assembly GCA_030449065.1. NCBI lineage: Eukaryota > Metazoa > Chordata > Aves > Procellariiformes > Oceanodroma > Oceanodroma leucorhoa. The sequence goes on along the minus strand of JASVER010000051.1, from coordinate 938,512 downwards.
TTTCGGCAGGGCTCTCAGCACGCTGGGCAGCAGCGGGTGTCAGTCCAGCCTCATGGAGCCTCTGCAGGAGAGGAAAATATTTGCTGTATTTCTCTTTTGCTGATTTTATTACCGGCTCTTACTCACAGCAACAGTAAATTAAACCCAGAGGCGCAGTAAAGCCGCTGCATCTCGATAKCTTAAACACAGTCCTCAGGCGGCATGCAAGGAAAATCACGCGTTGGAGGAGGTCAGGGGAGCACAAGTAAATAAGAYGAGATTAATTTTGGAACAACACGCAGCGAGAATGACGTCTGCCACGGAAGGAGCATCGCAGGGTCCCACTGCAGCCCCGGCCGCTCCTGCCCATGGAGCAAAGCCCAGAGGGGCTGCACTAACACAACCAGCTCCGCACAGGGCAAGAAACCCGAGAAGCCGCAGCAGGAGCCGTCGCAAACAGCCGTGCATGAGGCAGAGATCAAAGCCCYCCCCCTGCGCAGGCAATGCTTCCCAGGGATTTTGGACAGGTGCTTCCAGCTGCTACGTGGGCAAGAGTAGTTCGTTCTTCTTCCCAAATCCCCCTGGAGCTGTCTCTAAGAGCTGAACAGCTCATGATGCCGCGTTAACAAAGCAACTAAATAAGTTCGTTACTYGCACCGAAGCATTTGCAGTAGGTCAGCCCCAAGGTGCTGCCCCATGGGGACAGGAGTGCCACCGCTCACCAGCACGGGAGCTCGGGAGAGCCCAGCTATGGCATCTCTTCGCCCGGCGTGGATGGCAGCTGCRCTGTTGGCCCTTCCCCTGCAGGGACTGGGGCCAGAGTTGGGAGTCCTGCAAACAAATTTCCCCAAAACACCCTCCCTCCTCCATGGCTTCCCCTTCCAGCGGGTGCCTGGTTCTCGAATCACCGACTCTGGACACGTCTGTCCCCTSAGAGCAGCAGCCACGGTCACTGGCAGAGCCCGTGGGCAGCACAGGCTGCGCCCGACAGCATTTCTCACCCCGGTTCTCCACGCTGGCTGCTTGGATCAGCTCAGCCCAGGCCACGGAGCGGGACTGGTGCTCGACCTGCTGCAAATCCATCACTGGGACACGTTTCTGAAAGCTCATTCAAGGTTTTACCCCCAGCAATCAGCAACCACCAGATGTATCAAGTCAAAAGCTTTGAGGGGAACCTTTCCCACCACAGCTACCGCTCAGGGCCATGGTTCCTCAGGACCTTGCTCCGATCCTGCTACTTCAYTTTTGGTGATGGCTCAGCAGCTGTTTTGTCTCCTCCAGCAAGGCCAAGTTCATCCAGCTTCTGGTCAGACTTTACCTTTTGGGGCATCTAACACACCCATGAAGAAACTGCAGAGAGAGCAGGCGGTTTCCAGCCACAGCCAGCACCCTCCGGACCAGTGAAGACTGGCAGGACAGTGGCCCGGGCTAGGACAGCTGAGACAGGCAGACTCAGGGCTCTTCTAGACTGACCCTCTCCTGCTGCTTTTCCAGCGAAACAACAGAGGGACCGTCGCTGTAGAGCCTGGGGTATGAAGGGGTGATCCAGCACCAACTCCTTAGCACAGGGTTGGGTGTCCAAGTGGGCAGGGACTGTTTAAAACCTCCAAACACGGAATTGCACACACACGTGCAGGATCATTGGGATGCACCTGGGTGTAAGAGCAGGATGGGGCTGAACCACCGATAGGATCCTGCATTGCCCAACCAGGCAGCTGGGCCGACCACAGCCAGCAGCAAAGCAAGCCGGAAAAAACAATTTTGCTATTAAAGTTATACCATAATTGTTTTACATTCCTCTGCACAGAAGGAAAGATTGTTTTAATGCCCARGGCTCAGCTAGGGAGAAAGCAGCTAGGGAGGAAAGTTGTGATCAATTATTTATAAGAGACTTTCAGTCTCACATCAAAGGTTTATTTTCTGTCTTCATATGTCTGAACTAAGTGCCTCTTCCCTGTGGAACAGGGCACAAAGCAAATACAGCGGCTCTAATTAGCACACCCAGTATTTTTCTGTTTTCTGCAACTCCTTCAACCTATGCAACCACAAGCCCAGCGGCTCACACCCAGGCTCCAGGAGCAAGTCCGGCTGCCAGGAAGTTCAGAGTTAGAACACATAACTTGGAAATTAATTACCTGTTGGAACAGAGGGGAAAAGCACACGGCACAATAATATGCCGTCATTCTTTGGGCCTTCGCAGTAAAAACAGCGACTAGAACATACAGCAGCAAACATCAAGGCAGCATTTAACTGCACGTTCCCAGCACGTTTCCCCTCTGCCAGTCTCAGAGTGATTAATAACCGGCCGCTTGTGCTGGCACCTGTACAAGGGAGTATGGCACACGTCAGCCACCCTTCACGGGAAGTCCAAAGGGACTTSGGTGTGATGCAGATATTTGTACTTAGTGCTAGCAGCTGAATGCTCCATACCCTGTCTGGAAAAGGACAAAAGCTTGCTTAATTTCAACTAGACACTGTTTTGGTTTTTGAAAATATTTAATAAATAGTTACAGCTGATGTAGGTAGCAAGAGGATTTAGCAAGGTCAGAATCTTCTCAGTGCTAGCCTGTCTCTCCGGTGCTGCTTGCCTGGCCATCCACATTGGAGAGATTCCTGCGCTTTCTTAAGTGTGTATCTTCATCCTGAAGAAGAAAAAATAAATACTTTTAAAAAAGCACACAAATTCATTCTTCAGCATCCTCTCTGAGCTGCGTAAGATCTGTCCTCTTCCCCTCCAACTCTTCTTTGTCCACCAACCATTACCCACCGGAGATCAGCCCAGCAAACAAAATCTTTACGCCATCACTCCAGCTCCTCACTCAAAACACCGAAGCCATCTCACATCCTCAGGTGGGCAGATACCCAGGCCAGGCACCTTCCCAAACTGCTCACGTGCTCCCACTGAGAAATTGTTCATGTCCAACACCACAGGCAGCTTCACCTTTTAAACCTGCCGGCCACTCTAGCCGGAGTAAGAGCAGCAGGGATACAACCCTTCCGAGCTTTGCTTCTCAGCCTGCGGGCCACATCGTGTAAAGTCTGGCCTTAGTGCAGGTTTTCCTCAGGGCGGACCTGATGTCCCACAGAATCAAACAACTTCGGTTGGAAAGGACCTCTGGAGGGTATAATACCATTTTCTGCTCTAAGCAGGATTAACCCTAACGCTAGATCTGGTTCTTCAGGGCATCTATTTGGTTTTCAAGTATCTGCAAGGATGGAGTTTCCAGCACCTCCCTGCACAGCCCGCTGCAGTTCTCAGCCACGCTTACTGGGAAATATTTCCCCCTGTACCCAGTGAGGATTTCCTTTAGCGCAAGTTGCATCTGTCACCTCTTGTCTTTTTGTTGTGCATCTCTGCCGCTGTCTTCTCCATAACCACCCAGCAGGCAGCTGCAGACAGCAGTCAGATCCTCTCCTCGCCTCCTTTCCTCCAAGCTGGAGAAAGCAGCTCCCTCAGCCTCTCCTCGTGCCGTACGCTCTCCAGCCCTGACCCACCTCACCAGCAAASCCACAGAGCTGCGTGGCCAGGTTTTAACCATGGCCAGGATTTGCCACACACAGCACCACTGTAGATGACTGACCTGGACAGAGTGAGCATTTAGTGTCTCTACTACACGAAAAGCAAACTTATTTCTGCAGAGTCCTCCTCCGCAAGTCCCTTCCAGGTGCTTCTCTCGGTATCCTTCCTSACACCTCCACCTCACACCCACCGCACACCGTTCACGCGGGACTCAGCAACAACGCAGGCACTGCCTGTTTCCAGGGCAGTTCGTACCGAGTCAGAGTCTTCTTCAACCTGGTTGCTTATGAAATTAATATAATCATCCTTCTGGTTGTCCAGAATTTCTTCCTCGTACTCAGTCTGGTAGTCTGACTCATCTAAAGAGAGAGGAGAGAAAAAAAAAGTGGTTTTAACTAGCATTCAGAGAGCAGAGAAAACTGGAAGAGGAATGATAGCTGTCTCTGTTGAGGGCAGAGTGACTGCTGGTCAACTCTCTGCAGCCCAGGGAATTGGGACTACTCAAACACAGATATCGGCTCTCCAGCCAGACCACAAAATAAACCGTGTCCTGGATGTGAACTGGTGTCCTGGAGCCCTCTAGACTCTGAAGAGCCTGGAGCAAGAGCAGTGAAATACAAGCTGTCCATGTTATTCYGGTGGGTGCCACCTGCCCAGCCCAACGGGACACAAACGCTGGCAATGGGGAGATGCTCCCTGCTGAATGCTCTTCACAGAATAGTTGCCGTCTCCCACCCATCAGTCCAGACAAGACCTGTAGAATACCTTCAGAAGACATGCCCATGAGCTACCAATCCAAACTCCCCTGGACACATCGGTCACAGACTCACTGGAAACAGGGACTTCCAGGCATAGGGCGAGCTCTCCCTGCTGCGGAGATGATAATTACGTGTCTCACATCTCTGGTCCACAGGGGACAGTGACATTTACACTCCCCTCCTCTCCACCGGGGACAATCACCTGCTCTCTCTGGTAATCCATCATTTAGGGAAGCTCAAGAGCTGTGCACGCTGAGGCCACCTTCCTTTGGCACAGCTTCTGGCACGCAGGTTTTCAGAATGCAAGTTAAGGCGTTAAAATGGCAGAAAATCATTTTTGTGTGACACTAGTTTTTCCACCACTTTCGTGAGTTAATTCAAGTGTGCTTTGAGTTGCTGAAGCAATACCTGTTTTTCAGCCCACTAGTGAAGAAAGTGGCTCGTGTTTAAACCGGATTCTTGGTTAAGTATTTCTTTTGAGAACAGTCAATAGCATCTGCTCCACGCTGAAGACAACAGCACAGTCTGTTCCACAGCATTTTCTTCTAGTGCAGTAACTACAACCAACTGCTAGAACATTAGGATTAAAGACATTTGGACTTTTTTTTATTTTTTAGTATTTTTTTTTTTACTGCTGATCAGAAAATTAGCCTTCGTTTATACTAAAAACACTACTGATAATCTTTGATAAAACACACCAGAGAAACTAGAAACTCATCTGAACAGCAACAGGCAGCACAAACGATAGTTTGAAGTTTACAGCTCCAATAAAACTGACTACCATAAAAACCAAACTCCTTGATTTTCCAAGCACTATTCAGCATTTAACAGGTCTTTATACAAATACGAAAAACAAGAGGGGGTATCCCTTCACACAGCAACTCTGGGTGCTGGAGGACTAGAGGGGAAAGGAGATCAGAGAGTGGTCCTGCTGTCCCTAATCATCATCTTCCATTGCCCCGCTCCAGGCCGAGCGTCTGGGGCTCACGGGGCGACCGCTCCTTTACACTGCAAACACTCCCAGAAGCGTCGAGCAGGACCGAGGCCTCGTTGCCCTGCTCGACACACCAACACCCAAACACTGCAGCTGGAAAATGAGCCAGTGAAGAGGAGATCACACCGCAGAAAGGTACCCGAGCCTACCGTTCGCGGGGGGAGCACATTCACAGCAGGAAGGGCACACTTCTCACGCCAAAGATCTGCTTGGTGATGCTGCAGCTTTTAGCACCTCTTTTATATACGCCTGATTTCTGCAGGCAACACCACATTTGAAGAAACTCGGTGCTGTGTGGCTAGAAGGTTTCTGTTTCAGTAACACTGACAGGCTTTGATGTAAATCAGGGAATCTGGTAGCTCATCACAACCTAAGGTGCGTTATTGCTTCTTGATAGAAGTACGGTTTAAGCGGCAAAGATGCAGAGGGTGACCTAGTGCCCGATAATTGTGTCCTTCRAGAGGTTTTGGGATGTCTCCTGCTTCAGCTGTATTGCAGAACCAGGCATTTGACACCACGATTAACATTTCTCTTTCCCCAACGGCTGTTGCTACAAYTGCTCTGCTACACGACTTCTTCTCCTTCAGCCACCACGTGCAGCAAGCGTGCTATCTTGCCTCACACCACAGGGACAGCCCGAAGCATCRCTGCTTTGAAAAATGAGACATCAAACCTGCTGTGGGAAATCACCAAAGAGCCTGCGCAACTTTGGTCCTCAGAAATCCCTTACAGGTGGGAGYGTGACCAGGGATGCGGCTGAGCCACCCTTGGAGGATGGCATCTGTGCTCCCCTGGCCACGGCCATGGCTGCGTAAAACGCAATTACAGCTGAACAAGACAGAAAATCCCAACTGAGGAAGGGTTTGGATGCAGAACAGAAACATGGCCACAGGTACTGCAGTGGCTCAGCTGTGAAAACGAGCTTCTGTCCTCCTACAGATGCTTCCCCACCTGCTCACCGGCAGTAAGGTACCCTGGGTCCAGCGCAGGGCTTCGCCCAGCTCCCCTCTACTCACCCCTTCCTGAGGAACAGTCTCCCTGTTTGTTTTTTTWWTTTTTTTTAAATGGTTTCAATCATTGCTCTCAGTTTGCTCAAGAGTGGAGAAGAAACTTCACTGCCCTTTCCCCCCAAAGAAGATACGGCTTCTGACCTGGAGGATCCACCAGCCTTTGCCCGTCGGGGCCTTTCACCCTTTGTACTGACATTTCCCCCTTCTGGGATTCCCAGTCAATCACAACATGATCATTTTCGTTTTCTTTCTTTAGAACAAAACTATTGACATAATTTCTCCACCCAGCCTGAGATTTGCAGCATGCTCTCAGGACAGGCAGAGCCTTTCTAAATCCCGGAGGTCCAAGATCTCACTCAGGAAAGCATTTCCAGGGAGAAAAAAGGTTTCACGCTCTTTGACAGTGCCGTTTCACAGCCAGGCTACCCAGAAGCACCCTGTCGTCTTACTTACACGGGACAAAAGCAGTCAGACCATCTTCACCACCATCACGAGCAGACAAATGCGAAGGCTCACCAGCACGTATGAGGAACCATCTGACAGCCGYAAAGCTGCTGCCAGCGAGGTGTCACCCTGAATCTGAGCTCGCCTCGGTAGGGACTGCTTCCCCCGTRGCTCCAGATAGCTCTTTAGCAAAAGCGATGCCATCCCGGAGGCACCGAGGCCATGCCACGTTCAGGGGAATGCCTTTACAGCCAAAAAACGGGCAAGGTCCCTGCAGGCAGCGCATGGAGTCACCCACAATGTGAATAAAAAGGGTCCTTCAAGACACGGCACCCACATGCACGACTCTCTCCTGCCATCCTCCCCCCTCCTCCGGAGTCTCTGCAACCGGCAGCTTTCAGCACCCGCGAGGAGCAGGCGGCACCTGCCCACCCCGTCCCAGGTAGCCCCTGCACAGGCCCTCCTTAGCCCAAAATCTGCCACGTCTACTTCCCGAAAGACGTGTTCCTTCGTTACACTTGTGTTCATGGCCTCACCCAGCAGAAAGCAGGTCTTCCTAATGGGGGTGAATAACCAGAAACTATATAAAGGAGGAAGATCTGTCCCAGTACACTGGTTGGATCTTAGCAGGTCTCAATGCTTGTGCCTTAAAATAACCTTGTTACATGAACTCTTCATTCTTATTCACAATGGCTGTTTCAACCACGTTTGATTAATATTTTCTTCATAAGGCATATGATTGCAATTAGCATTTCAAATTGCCACAGGGACATCTCTACAAACAGTCACAGATGGGAGGACTGCTAACTTTAGATTTCTCTCTGCAAGAACAAGAATCAGGAGGAGGGGGAGAGACTGTTTATAAAGAGCTCTAGCACTGGTGAAACGCTCGGAGATTTCAGGCCTGCAAAGCTCTGATCCTTCTTGTTAAGTGAGCTTCGGTTACGGCACGTACAGSGAACTGCTGCGCAGGGCACGGCTGAGGCACAAAGCACTCGAGTGCCTTTGTCTAAAGATGCGGGAGCCGTTACCTGTTCCTCATTAGCTCACTAGTGCTCCCCGTAACAGGAGCGTACAAAAAGCGATGGAGCCAGTGAGTCACTCCAGATCCTACTCACAACAGCAGGGAAAGCTTTAAATCAGCCTCCTCCCGTCTCAAAAGGAGACGGACCAAAGAGCGAAGCCATCGCAAGGACATGGACCAGCACAAGGGGAACGAAAGCCCGTCTTTGCAGGAGTTGCCACACATTACTTCACTCAGATTAGGCTAACTCGAGTAGGGATTAGTCCCACCGGGAAACCACGCCGGGCCACACCGGTAACGGGCTGGCAGCRGGCGTCTCGCCGCGGCGGGAACATCCGACTCCCAGCCTTTCCCGGAGGAGGCAGCGGGAGGGGGCACGTGGAGGGTCCGGCCCAGGGACGCTCAGGCACACCTGCGGGCAGAGGCTCTGCAAGAAGCAGGGAGACAGCCCGCCACGGCCGGCTGCGCTCAGCAGACACCGGGGCTGGCAGCCAGCCCGGAACCACCACGGTTTACAGCCTGGGGGGTTAAAAGAAAGCCATTAGACGAGGGACGCAGGAGGAGCGAGCAGCCGTCCCTGCCTCGCTGCCCTTCCCAACGCTTCCGCAGCGCCAGCCGGATCGCCCGACTCACCGTCTGCCACGGGTGCTTTCACGGGCTCRATCCGGGACACGATTTCTGCCAGGTCCGTAAAAGAGGTGGTGGGACAGGTCACGTTCTGAAACACAGCGTTAAGTTTTAGGTATGTTAACAAATATACACAAAAAATCCGAACATTTTTATCGTATAAAAATGATATTGCACAGACAGAAAGCCCCAGACACAAAAATTCTCCACAATTACCTCCTCAAAAGCCATTACTCCTCAGTAAGTAATTCAGAGAACAACTCTCCTGATGCAGGTCTGGTGGCAGAGGGGGGATTCCAAGTGCAAACAGTGGGACAACCTCTAATGGCTCCTTCTCCATCCATGCCACAAGAAGCCTTATTAAAAATTTAGCAAACTATAGAAAACACCACAAAGACAAGAACCAGAGGGGCTGGACTCCATGACAGTGCTCATTTTACTTGTTCGTTCTCCATCACTGTTACTTTATAAGAGGGACCAGCTGGGCCAGGTGCAGCCCCCACGGAGGTTTCGCCTTCCCTTGGGAGAAGAAGAGGCCCCAATGCCCAGGTGGGACACGGCACGTGGCCCAGCCCTGAGCCTGCGGAGCCATGCCATGGGCGGCTGCACGGACAGGCRGGCAGAGCCCAGGCCCTGGGGTGACCAGGACCCGTCCGGGGACCCCGGCAAGCCGTGGAGCTGGAGGTGCTGCAGCGAGCAAGAGCCTGAGGTGTGTGGTCTGCACGCAAGGAGAAATATTTCCCACTGTAATTCCTCTTTTCAATAAACCCCTTCTATTTTTACTCTGTCTCACCCAAGCAGTGGGTTGAGTGTTCTCTATTTTGAGAAGTCGCCTGCTCCAGTTTCTCCTCTAATAAAACCCAACTTTGGCATTTAAGAACCGTTTTGGTCTTCCCACATGCCATGCTGTGAGCAGCCCTTGGGGCCAGGCACAAGGTCACCAGATGGAAACCTGAACACCTCTCACCTTTTTTTTTTAAAACCAGTGATTTTAATTAGTACAATAGCAACCCCCACCCCAGAGGAGAGAGACAGGGAAGGGCTGGCAGGGGACATGTTATCAGCACCGGGCTGCCGGGAATTGCTGCGACAGCCGTCTTTCTAAACGCCCAGACCTGCCCACGTGCTTCCACACAGGGCAGTTTCCTAACACAGGGTTTTTATGAGCAATTCTTTGCTCTTCTGGCAAGAGCACTGATACTATGAATCATACAACCCCCGTGGGGGTCACAGCAGAAGCCCATTACAGCTGCAGCAGATTGCTCTCTGTTGACCTTTAATCTGTAACTAATTTTTGATGTAATTTAGTACGGCTAAAGCAAGGTGCCGATCCAGGACAAACAGCTGGTGGGGAGCGGTGGACAGAGAAAAGCCCAGAGGGAATTAAAAAATACCTGTATGAAATGAAACAGCAGTAGCTTAGGACACACACTTTAAAATATACAGAAGTCGGGAAGCTCAGAAGCTCAGTTTGACCATTAGGGAACCGTCAAGAAGGGTGAGTCAGTCCAGTCTCATTTTGAACATCCAACCTGAATGGCCCCAGTGAAGCGTTTGCAGAAGGCTGTTCCCCAGGACAGGAAAAAAAAGTATCTACATCTTCATTTTGTGCCAGATGACTAAGCGAGGGATATGTGCAAACTGTCCACCAAGCAGTCACAGCAATGTTCAGGCAATCGCCTGTACTTTAAAAACGTGGACTCTTACCAAGCGGACAAAGGGGCTGCACCCCGCGCTCAGGCAGACGCGCCAGGCTGTCCTCGGGAGCACGGAGCAGACAGGGACTGGCTTTGGAGGGGACAAAAGTCCGGGGCGCTACATGAGCAGCTGAACAAAATCCTGCAGCGACCGTCGCCAAAAGGTGCTTCAGGAAAACCACCATCAGCTCACGTGCTCCCGCAGACGAGTTGTGAGGACGGATGAGTGTGAAGGCAATCCCAAGCGCGGCCGTCCCCGTCGGAGCATCTGTTAGGGTCGCCGACATACAGACCATCCCGCGTGTAAGCCGGTTAGAGGACGCTGGCTGAGGCAGCGGCACCCCAAGGTCTTAGCACTGAGACTGGAACGCCACTTGTAGGAAACCAGGTGTCTTCCCATGCTCACCTGATGCTTTGCAAACAGGAATTTAATGTTTAAACACTTCCTCTTACTACTTTTAAGGACAAAACCCACACTCCCATCAGCTAACASGAGGCAAAGAAGCGTCTCAGATTCATTTGAAATCTACTCTAAAACCTTTCTGCTGATACTTCTTTTTTCCAAGGAGGAAAGTATTCTCTTTGGCACAATCTTTATTAAATAAATTAGAGGAGAAAGACAGTTACTATTGTAGTCTGCTAGATTATATTTAGCTTTGACTGTGAATAACACTTCARTAGACAAAACTTCCCCGAGGAGATCCAATTAACAGTACTGCATTATTCTGTGCTGGGGAAGAGTAAGGGTTGTTCAAGTGAAGTTTATGTAAGGTTCCTGTTATTTGTATCTTCAGTATTTGCATTTTTGAGACAAGATAAACAGTGATTGAATGATGAAAGCAAAGGAAAAGTATCTAAATGATTAAATATCTGGAATTTTTAAGTAAAAATTCAACACTTATGACATGGAAACAAGATGATAAGAAACCATGCTCAGCTCTCAGATGTTGAGCACTCCAGAAATAGCTGAAGAACTAAAACATACAGAGCATCAAAACCTTCGCTAATGAAAGGCAAGTTAAAAATATCAGCTGCTATCCCTAGAAGATAGCAGAGCTAAAGGACTTAAGTGACTCTAATGGACTAAGAAAAAAGAGACAAACACCCCAGTGGGAGCCTCTAATACTTGTTATTTTGTAGAAATAAATCTACTGAAACAAAAGTCAGATGAAAAAAACCTTGTTTTTTACTGAACTCCAGAGTTTTCAGAGGAAGAGCAGATGATCTCCTAGGTTCTTGGGAGTACAGCCTGGAACTGAGCCGTAGCGTCACTTTGGGGAATGTACAAAGCTGATGGTTCCCGCTCCAGAAGTTTGTTGAGTCACTCTCCTGAACCCATTATTTTCATACTCTTGGTGTCTCAGTAATCAGCACTTTCTCCTTGTTATCAAGTGCATACACAGAAATGCAATGACAGGCTATGTCTACAATGAGTACGTGACATATTTGATCTCCAGGACAGTTGAAGGGCCATAAAAACCAGCATAGACTGTGATAAATGTTCAACATGCTGCTTGATGCACAGCTGTAATATCATGATTTAACTGAAATATTAGCCTGAATTACTGTATCCCATACAATGGGCAATTTTAAAAGAAGTCTTCTTTAACAGAAGCATTTGTTACAGCAATTAATATGTTTGAGCTTGTTACCAGCTGGTGATAAAAGTTAGAGGCTGAAATAGAGGACATATAACCATTTCTGAGACACACACAATTTTCTCCCCTTGACTTCTCCTTATGACTATTAATACACATAAACAAACACATACCAGCTTAAAACCAGTCTGAAGACAAGGTGTCAGAGGCAAGAATGGGGACCCGTCTTCCGCAGCTCAGACTAATGTATCTCCTAGTCCAGCCATATTCCCAGTAAGAACAAGCTGATGAGTTCTGGGGCTCCCCAGGCTACTCGGATCACCAGCTATTTCTATAAAGCTCAGTCCCTCTGTGCTCCTCCCATAGCCACTCACCCTGCCAGGCAGCTTGGGTGGGACTCGTCTGATGATAGGAAGTCATCAGCGCTAGACCCCTGGGCTGCCTTCACAGGGACGGAGCCGAGGGTGCCGTTCATCTTATCCCAATGGAGCCATTTCCATTTCATCAAGTGACTCACACCCTACAGAGGCTCATCTCTCTCCGGTGACAAATGGGGGTCTAGGGCAACCAGCTCAGATGTGGGCATCATCCACCCCCCGCTGCTGGACTAATGCCCATCCCTGCAAGTACTGCCCTTCCTCTCCCCTTGCTCACGCCGTCTCCCTCCTAGTGAAAGTGCTCTACCACCGATCTCTGAAAGAGCTGCAAATCCTCAATGTCATTTTTCACCTCTATCGACTTCCTTTAGTGAGGCACACCACAGTTATGATACATTTTGGCAATCACTTAAAATATTACTGCTCATTTCCCTATCTCTAAAAGACAATAAAGATGAATTACTGGGTAAAACATGAAGCCTTTTGTAGCACTTGGGTTTTAAATCAGAGGAATTCAAAGGAGGGTAAGGATAATAAGCCAATATATTACAATATTGTACCCAAGTCCTCAAAAAGGTGATAACRGTTTAAAAACAACTGAAACTTCCCCGCCAAGAAATTAAGTCAGCCCACTGAGTTATGAACCAACTCTAGAAGCTGACTTCAATCCTTAACCTGTAAAATCAAGAGAATTTTATGTTACTTTTAAGTAGGAATCTTAGCGGGACTGTAACCACACAGCAACACTATGTAGGCTGCAGGTTTACCATAATCAGGCATTTACCAAGCCGTACACTAACTGCTCGGATGTGCTGAAGCGGGCAGAACAAGGTGCGTAAAACCCAGTACCTCGACAGCGCTGCAAGCTTCTGCGGAGCCTTAACGACGACTCTGTGAAATGCCTTTTCTAATAGAGGAGTGAGGAAGAAAAGCAACAAAGCAAGAAATCTACRGCTTTGCAGGGATTTTAACTCTTGGCTAAAAACATATCTCCAGCAAGGGTTTAATTCAGGTTTTTGGGAAGCGTCTGAGAACTATTTGAGTCACATCCTGAAAGCCAGCGATCCCAGTTCACGTCCTCTGTGACAAGCATTGGGCAGCCGGTGGCAGAGAGCCACTGCCCTGGCAGACCAGTTTCTAGTAGCAAGAACAATATCCAGGTACTACCTAAAGTTTGTGGCACAAGAATAAATGAAAAATAATTCTTAAAAGCTTACTTGTGCCTACCCAGCATTACTCAAGGAGGCAGTCCACATGTGCATTCAAGCGATGGGTACAACTGTGGCCCATCACCTGAAAGCACAGACCATCCTCTCTCACAGGACCTGCGGGGGCACAGCCACAGCCCCCACCCCAGCGCTCGGTGCAGAAGGCAGCTCAGCCAGCAGCATTCAGTGCCCTCAAGACCGCTGACGCACACAGGGAAGGAGAAGAGAAAGGTGGGCGTGTAAACACGTACACATCAGCTACGCGTCTCAGAAAACGCCGGTTACTTCTGAGCATCCYGCCGTCCTTCGAGGACGTTTGTGTGGTGAACGATTGCAGGTTACAGACACGGTATCAATAACCCGCTAGAATGAAACAGCAACAGGAGAGCCGCCCGACASAGTGCTACATCGGTTCCTGGGGTTTCAGAGACCCCATCGTATTGCTGAGGAAASGGATGGATCCCTGCATGGGCACGCATCAGGTATCGGGATGGACAGGCAGACATCAGGGCTTGGGCTCTGGCAGAGCACACTTTGGCCACACTTTTACCTGATGATCAAMGAAGTGCAGGACCTCATTCATCCAGGCTATGGTTCAAGGAAAGAAGTTTCTGAAAAACTGATCATACCTTTTCTTGCCTAAAATACAGTTTTAACTAATACATGCACGCTCACAATAARGACTTGAGGCAATCGATCCCTCTCCTTCATACCCCTGCCCAGTTTCTGGCAGTACGCAATCTGGTGTGCATCAAGTAGCTCTTGCAGAATAGTGCGCGTAAACTGAACACTTACATCAGTTTTGGATTTGCAAGCCTCTTGCCTGTCTCTTAGCATCTTGTCACAGACTCCACTCCTGCACCAGACATTAAATACTGTTTTCCCGTGCTGATATCCCACTTCCTGGAAAAAAAAACAGAGTCGGGGGAAAAAAGGTAWTTAATAGCTAAAAACCATTATGTCACATCTTTTGCAAACCAGTAGGAAATCTAGAGGTCTACCCCAAAGCCAGGATGTACTTCTGCTACCTTCCAGCCTCAGCTACATAAGCTGTTCAGCCTAAGAAYTAGGGGAACGATTAAGCAAACAAGGTGCTATTTTAAGTCCAAATGCTAACTTGACTTTTGACCCCACAGTATGCAATGAAAAGTGCCACCTGACACAACTATTTTTACATCAGTGGCTTCAGGCAGGCTGTTCACAGAATAATGCCATATAAAGAGAAGCTTAGGACGCATACGTATACGCCCTTCCAGTACCGGCTCTTTCTTTGGAAGAAGGTAACACCACAAATTAATTTGTGTCTTTTCCCCTCTTGGCTCAAGAATAGCCAAGAAAAGAAAACTTTTCTAGTGAAGAAAAGTTACCGTAGGGCACCCGGTTGCAAAATCTCTTGCAATGAGTTAAGCCAGACAGCACTGAACATGCAAGCATCAGGTCGCTGGAGCAGAAATGATGGCACATGGACAACACCAAACCCACAAACTCCACGTTCCTCTAATTTAAAAGTATAAAGTAATTCGCGCTTGGAATAATAACATGGCACTGTCATTAGCATGGAAACAACTGGAAAAAATAAACCAATTGCTCCAAGTTTTACTCTTTTTCTGACAAGACAGTAGAAATGGTGTTGAAAAATGAAATCGAAAGGATAGGGCAACAGGTGTCAGGAGTCCTGGATCCTATTTCCAGCTCTCGCACTGGCAGCACGCACCAAACCTCAGGCTTGCATGGCAATCCCGAGTGCTGGAAGCAGCCCGGGCTGAGCTGATATTGTCTCTCCTCTGGTTTTTGGACCAGGGTTCAAAGCACGGGAAGCACTCGGGCTGGAATTCACCTCTCGTAATCTATCGTAGCTCCTCAGCCCAGGGTGGATGTGGTTACTCAGGAGGAAAAGGGACCTGACAGATCTACAATTGGCTGGGTCAGATTGATCCAAGATAACTGCAAGAACCTGAGCTTCGGGAAATGACATGCAGCCGACTTACCACTCTAGGCTGATACAGAAGAGGGGTTTTGACAAGAAGAGGGGATTTTTGTTCCTTTGAACATGCCGAGTGCTTACATGGTGCCCATTTCTATTTTCTGTAAAATCCAGGTACATAGCTGAAATAAAAAAGCCCACTACTTCATAGCCTACAATGGTAAAGGAATCCCTTTCCTTGAAGGTCAGCACAATTTAAAGCTTCCCTGTGGACAAAAGTTATTTAGCTACACTGCAGGGAATGAAAATGCAGGAGGGTGCTGCCCCTCCATACCTGCAGTCTCGTGCCAAGAACTTGCTCACAGAAAGTGACATCTTTGAGAAACCGCACTTTTCTGAAGTTTTATTCCACTGAGAAAAATTTGCCTGGCGTCTTTAAATCTCTGTAGCAACACCAAATTAGACAGAACAATGATCTGACAGCTTACTATCTATTACTCTGATGAACTACCAGACCCRTTCATCAAGGTTTTCAAAATGGCCAGGGCACTCCATCTAGCAAAGAGTATTATTTATCAGCAAAGTCTTAGGTCCACCCTTGGTAGACAGCACTGTTTGCCCAGGAGCTACGAGACACCAAATATCCTTGAGAAAATATTTATATTGGGGAAATCAGCTGGTGGTTTGGAATAGCTGCTGTTTGGTCCTAAGGACTCTCTCAAATGCGAATCTGCAGGGCTTAATGGTATTACTGGTTTTGTTGGTATTTATAAGACAGTATTAGAGAAATCAACCTGCAGCCTAATGAGTGTTGTAGGTTCTCATTATATCTATAAAGGAGATCAACTTAAAGGAAAATTGGTGGTGGGTTTTTTCTCCACCCTAGGAGAAGAGCAAAGCTGTGCAGAAACACCTGCAAATGGAAGATGCTTGCATGGCTGAAGCAGGCAAAGAATGGGAAGAGACAGTAAAATAACTTCCTTGACAAGAGACAATGAGCCAGAATTGCTATCATTACCTCAACGTGGGCAGAGAYGTTTTTGTTGTGAATGCTGAATTATGTCACTAAGACAATTCATCTGCACATCTGGAGTCAGTTCTTCCCACGCTGGTTTCCGATACACAGACAAACAAAACTAAATCCCAGAGACGTGTAACCTGCTACTACCCTTTTGTAACCTGGTACTACCCTTTTCACAATGTCCTTCCACTGACATTGGTGCCATTTTCCTGATACTCTATCAGGTGCAGAGGAATTGTGGATGATATGTTTTATTAATGGAAGTGCTGAAATGTTAACTGAGCCAGGTATTTCAGCACGTTGCCCTCCATTTCAGTGATTCATGGCCTCCCCTACAGAATTCTTCAAATCTTTCATGCGACAACGAGCTACATAACGAAGGGAGGGAAATGACACCATTTGAGAAACCCCAACTGCCCAAAGCAGCTCAGACACACAAGAGTTTTTACCAAGCAGCTGAGCAAGAACTGTCATGAAACAGAGCGAGGCAACCKATCCGTCCACAGGTCATTATATAATCAAGATTTCTGCTGTTAATCCCATCTCACAGTCATGGTATCATTCCACAGCATTATTTAGCATCGGTTAYTCATTCTGTGCCAACTGACTTCTCTTACTCTCCAACAGCTTAGGGACTAATTAGCACCACAAGCCAGCAGATTTCTGTGGAACGGCAATACGGGGGAACTGCCCTCCCCAGGATGCACTTACACAGATTTCATCAAATTTCCCAAAGTCCAGGGTTCTGTATCGGTCAATGGGCGGCCGGATATACTCGCAGTAATCGCTGTTCTTCACCATCTCCAGCTGCCGCACACAGCACACGTATGCAAGCCGCGTCTGGATCTCTGCCATATTCAGCACCTGCCAACCAGGCCAGAGACACCAATCATGATTAATTCAGAAATTTCCTTTCAGAGTATGTTCTGTTTTCATAATGGAGAAAAAGCAAGTTATCTAACAATTTTTTTTTCCAAGAGCACACAGAGACCCGCTGAAGCCTTCACACATCAGCACCTCCATCTGTTTCCCAGGCAGTGTGGACAGCTAGCCAATGAGTCTCCATGATCCACAGCAGAAAGGGAATTGCCTTCAAACATATTGCTGCAGTTCRAGGTTGAACCGAGTCTTTCATCCCAGGATACAGTGGTACCTTAAGAGAGAGATCTGTGCCAAGGTGAGAGGGGCACAGTGAGCCTGCAAGGCAGAAATCAGTGATGATCTCTACAGTACCAGGGCACAGATTTTGCAGAATGGTTGAGGTTGGCAGGGACCTCTCGAGATCGTCTAGTCCAACCCTCCTGGCTCAAGCAGGGTCAGCTGAGGCAGGTTGTCCAGGACCATGTCCAGCTGAGTTTTGAATATCTCCACAGATGGAGACTCTACAATCTCTCTGGYTGGCCAGTGTTTTACCACTCCCAGTAAAAAAAGTGTTTTCTGGTGTTCAGAAGGAATCCCACGTTTTCATGTGTSCCTATTGCCATTTGGGCAGCTGTAATATTTCACTGGGCACTGCTGAGAGGAGTCAGGGTCTTCCATTTTCCCCGACCAAACACTCCCATGACATGCTGGGAGCAGCACGGTCAACTCTGCCAAGGCACAGCAGGGCACTCCGCAGCTGCACCAACTCCCAAACGCCACTTCTCAGGGACACGAGACCTCTTCAGGGAGTTATTACAGAGGAAAAACTTTAGATTACAGAGCAGTACCCACAGCTTGTAGTATTTTCCCTAACTTTGGGAAGCACAAACAAGTATTTTACTTCCAATTCCAACAGGGGAAYACGTTAATTGTAGTTGGGACAGCAGAAGAATAAGTAACAGAGTTGCCCTGACTGCATGAAACAAGGAAAAAAAAAATCATATTCTGCAGCCCAGTGCTTATCAGTAGTAGTAATGTTAATTACTGCCTAGTGCTAATATCTCCCTAACTCAATAAGAGATAGAAACACTGAATTACTTTTATTGGTAAAATTCATAAATTCTGACTTTATTAAAACTTACTGCATCTCTAAGAAAAGGTTCCATTGCTCTAACAATTCTACCATCCCCTTCCCAGACTGGGGCTCTATCCTCTCCCATCTCACTGCCTTTCCTTTGGTGTCAGGGCACTGCCCAGCTTGCTTTGTCCACAAGTAAGAGCTCAAACCGAAGAAACAAGAAGGTCTGTCACCAGGCTTGCTCCCTGAATGAACAAGGGGAAGCTTCCAGCTCTGTACATAAAAACAGCTGTCATTTTAATATMGTCTGCAGTACCTTGACTTTCTGGGCCAGCGGATTCCACCTCTTCCAGAGCAGCCACCAGCCGGACAAGCAGTCACCGTAGTTGGTGAGGTCTGTCTCATCCTGGCTCCCCACATCGATCGCGATCACCACCTTTGCGCCCATGGACCTCGCAACGTCAGCTAGTGGGAAAGAAGGTCGTATCGGTAGCAGTGCTGCCAACCCTGTGCTGCTCAACCAAAGCTTACGTACATACTGCTAGGGAGTATATAACCTGACTTTGTAGCTACCGCGAGTGTTTCYGAACAGCCTCAGATATAAACATTTGCAGCAACTTTGCCGAGAGACCATTTCCCCAGGGAGGCTCCTACCCCACCTGCTCCATTTTAATGGAGAGATCCCAGCGTGCGGCCCGCTCTGCACCGACCGAGCCCCTGCGTAACCTCGGGGTGAGTTCCCGTTGCTGAAATGCCGGCGAACATCACTTATGGGATACGTTTTCCCCAGATCGGCAGGACAACCTGACTCTCTCCGAGGCCATGCTGTCACCAGAACCAACGTGAAGGCAGCAGCAAAACCGTACGGGRAGAGGAGGTGGGACACACCGCTCAGGTCCACAACTACAGCACATTAGGTATAATGTGAAAGAGCACATTAAACCCACGTTAATTCTACCTCGTGCAGTATTTCTCATGAGAACAAAAGATCTGGGGGACCTGTAGAGAGAACAAGTGGCAGTGGCCTTAAAGAGGAGAGTCAGCAGCGCAGGTGTCAACCCTGCAGATAGAAAGTAATAAAGGAMAGGAGCAGCACAGGAGCCAGACAGCAAGGAGAGGCTGGGAAGATTTCAGTCTAAGAAAAGCTTTGGGATCCAAGAAAAAGATACGTATTTGGAAGTGGGAGAGAAATGAGGCAACACTTCCTACTTCAAGGTCAGCAGAAGGACTAGCTGCAGCCTTTGGATACAGGCAAGGATTTAGGGAAGTGCCAAGGGAGGAAAGAGAAGGACATGTACCTCACAGAATRAATTTGTATTTCTTCCACACCCCCAGAGTCCAAGATAGTTGCAGTTTCCAGAATAGTTATGCGTAGGAAAACCACAGCTCTGAAGAGCCAACTTAGATGCTTAATTTAGACACTTGTTTAAATCAGATCTGTTCTGTAACTTGGATTTATATTCCTGGGCTCGTTCAGTTTATTTTATCTCTTCCACCCAGTGTCACCTGTGTGTGTGCTCTTTGCCCTCTCCAATATGCGCAAGTGGAAAAGGTGCCTTGGTTTGCAATTCAYACTTTTGCTTACAGACACAAACAGAGAATATCAGATGCAGATTTTGGGGGTCTATTTTGTATTATTTCCATTTCTGGTTTTTAGGCAAATACAGCCCTGATGGAAAAATATAGTCTGGGTTTGTCTTGAACATGTAAATGATTTAGGTTGCTCAGATGCGGAGTCTCTAGCTTAGATTCCTTCCTCTTTATTTGCACACAATTACAGTCACAAACTGCAATCACACTACATGTCTCTCTTCTATCTTGGCCACCCTCCTGAGCCACCCACCTGCCAACGCTTTCYGACTACGATGACAACCCTGACATAAAACACATCCCAAACACACACAAGTGAATTCACACACCGTGGACCCTTTTGGGTTGTCCTCAAACACCCCAAACTCCACATCACTCTTTTGAACGCCGGGTGATTCCACCTCTGCCATGTGCCAGCAGCTAACTGAGACACCGATACCTGTCAGCCGAACCCTTCAGGCTCTGGGTGACACCAGTCTGAACAATGAAGAGTTAATGCTGTTGCTTTCTCAGGATTATTTCTTATTCAACTGATGCTTTTTGAAAAGAAACTCAAAGATAGATAGACTATATGTTTGCAGTTTGATTTCTGCTCTCCCCTTTCAGTGAGCACTAAAATAAATTCAAAATTACCTTGGAATTATATGTTCAGAATATGTCTATTAGGAAATACTTCATAACAAAAAATAGTCTCAATAAAGGCATGATAAAGCAAACACCTAGGAAACTGAGAAGAATGACTCCTGGTAACCATCATGAGATTAAAGGTGTCTGCAATATCTTTCCTTGTTTCCTTTTTTGGGGGRAAAAAAAAAAAAAAGAGGACAAAGTTTTGCAGGCCGTTTGACAGGCTATGTTCTCGGTAACCTCTTCCCAACTGATCTGTGCACCTACCAGGAAGATTGTTGATATAACCTCCATCCATCAAGAGATGCCCATCCTTGGGGTCACAGAGAGGAGGCATATACCCAGAGAGGGACATGCTGGCACGGACATACCTCCACAGAGAGCCTGCAGGAATGAGAGGGAGGGAATGGCAACAGCATTAATTACTGCACTCATTAAAATAATCGGGAGATAGAGGCTCTCCTGAGAATGCCATTGGAAAGTTATTAAAGCAGTTTATTTTCTATATCACAATCCTGGCTAGGGAGAAAAAAGAAGAAAAAAAAAGGCTATTCAGACACACTATCAGTCAAAGGCCTCAGAAACCACAGTTTTGAGCCCACGCCTCGTATTTTTTGCCTTCAAGCGGGTGTCAGCATATGCCTGACTGCGGTGATGATCTTTAGTGCTTTGTTGAGCTTATCCTGCTAAGGAAAGGAAAAGGCTTCTGCTGGGGACAAAGGGATAGAAAGAATAAGCAGATTGAAGTGCAGCTAAAGCCATTATGTCCTGCAGAGATCCACAAAAACCAGACTTTTAGCAGGAGCTGAACTTGAAAAATACATGCTGTAGAAGCCCMAAAATTCTGTTTTCCCTGCTCTGTAATAAGCAAACATTTTCACTTSTAAAACCAGYGTGAGTATATGGTGGCAATCTTATSTCTTCTTAGGACATTTCTGTTAATAGTGCTGTGAGGAAGAAAGTTATAATCTTTTAAGCTGTTAGAAACAGAAAGTTTAATCAAGTAGAAATGGATTGGATCTGTTTCTGTAAAACATTCTGCTGTAGGCCCTTATTTACTGATTGCTCTCCTAACATTTGCATCAGCTGAATTGAGAAGACACTGCATATCCAAAGAGGCCAGGAGTCTCGTCTGAGAAGCGAATCTTTAAAATACCAAATATAAGACAGACTTGCAGTGTCAGCTCAATTCTCAATAATTAACTACTTGGTGCTTCAAACAGCAACTCTTTCCAGCAAACTGGGAATTGATTTTTTTTTTCTTTTCTTTTTAAAATATATAACAGTTCTGTTCCTAATGATAACCTATGCAGTCCTACTGTTAAGCACAGGTCAATACTGGCAGATTTGGGTTTTACTATTAACAGTTTTAGTTGAGCTGGAACTTCCACCCAAGAAAAMTGCTGACTTCTGGTGTTACACCCCACAGATGAAAGCAAGATGGGAACAGCAGCTGGGAACTTCCTCCCTCTCCCTGCAGGGAATTCTGGAAGCGATCATAACCCTTCTCCAGCTATCCTTAAATTACATTTCTGCAGGGACAAGCAGCTGAATGGAGTGAGTTTCCCGACTTAAGTCAGCTTAACCTGCTGCAGAACGGGAATACAAAACCTCTAAGAAAAGTTAATCCTTTGTCTGCTTGTTTTAGCTCCCTTGGTTGTCTGCGGTCAACAAAGCCCCAAAGGTGTCGGTGTAATTTAGCGGTTCTGTATAATTTAGCGGTTCTGTAACCCCCACCCTAACGGCAGGAACGGAGAGCCTCACCTGCACCAGCTCAGGATAAGACATCAGAGACGCGGCAGCAGAGGTACCGCGGGGTAGCTGGTAGGCTTCTACTTTCTTCACTGAAGCCTGAGTCACTGCACCGTTTCCCCAAATAGACAAAAGCTAAAGCAAGCGTCCCACAGGGCTGCCACCACGTCCTGACAGCAGAGCAGACAGCTCGGATCTTTCTCCTCCGTTCAGTCAGTAAAGTACATTACAGTTTTCCACCAGAGAAATAAAGAGGACTGGACACAAATGAGAACCTAACCCAGCCTCTGCTTCAGGCACAGGAGTCTTTCATTGGGGAAACAGCTTCATTTATGGGGAACTTCAATCTTAAAATGTTTTGGTTGCATTAGTTCTGATTTATGGTTAAAACACTTGTGCTTCACGGGATGTTTTAAGGAAACAGAATGTGTCAGTGGACCCATTTTCTTTCTGAACAGTGAATACAGCATGTCATTTCATTTCTTCCCAACAGCGCTGTTCCTTGCTATCTGTGTACCACCACAGTTTGGTGCTCAGCAAATAACAGAAAAGGAAGAAACGAAAGGAAAGACAAATTTAAAGGCGAGGAAAATTCCAGGAACAAGGGGTTACACAAAGTSTCACATCATTATTTATGACCTGCTGCCAGAAAGGCTGCCTACACACTCACCGTCCGTGTGGACCCTCATTGCTGAGGCAGTGATGTCGGTTGTGATCGTGAAGTAAGGAATCCACAGATCCTGCAACAGAGGAGGTCCCGATTTTACTAAATCTGTAACCTTACACTTAAACTAAACCCCCTGCCTAACACAAACCAAAGCAACAACCTCTGTAGACAGAGCTGTAGTCACAAACACCTACATGGATGGAGAATAACCCTGTATTTAAGTCCATAAATTTGTTTCTTGTGCAAACATTTCATGCAGAACCAAGGCAAACAAAGATCCTTCTTTCCTTTTTTTAATAGCAAGCAATACTTGTTCCAGAAGACCGTCCAGCATACACAGCAGCACAGAAACCTTATCACTCCAACCAGGATGCTTTTGGATCTCTGTTGTTCTTTCAGATGAAGTGTGGGGGTCTGATGATAGCTCTTACCTAAAGAGATCCCTAGGCTGTTTGGCTCACCTTTGATGTATTCGGCTTTTGTCTAGTTCACTAAATACCTGCTGCTTTTGGCCTCCCCTGGAGACATGGCACTAAGCTAGAAAGACCTTTGATCTCCCCCAGTACGGTCATTCTTCATTTCACCCACTGTTTCCACTCAAGATGGTGTTCATCCACTACACAGAGCAAGTCTTCCACAACCGTATTCACCATGGATGAGCACGCAACTACTCAGTTCCCTGTGAACCCAACCTAAGACTGTAGCGGGCAGCACCTTCCTTACCTCAGTTCCTGAGACACCAGAGCCCAAGACAAAGACATAGTACTAGAAAGAAATTTAACTCTATCCCAGCCGAAACCAGGACAGAGAGAAGAACATGAGTCATGGCCTCTTGACTAAATGACTTTCAATTTGTACCTTGTGGTTATGAAGCTAGTCATTTCAGCAGGAGATGGAGCGCAATGCTGCTGAGACCCAAAGCTGCCTGGAGACACAAAAACACCACAAAGCTTTGCAGCATTACCTACAGGAACAAAGGATCCAGCAAGGTAGATCTTCAAGAAGACCCCAGAGGTTGTTTGAGATACTGCAGGGTAAAATAGCAGTGAGGGGAGCGGTACATAACCTACCTAAGAAGGAGGATGATATACAAAAAGAATGACCTTGCTAAGTCCTTTACAAGTTTATTCAACAGGGRCTAAATCAAACCAACGAGCCCTGCTCCTGGCAGGGGAAGTTCTCATTTTTATTTCAGCCATGTCTGTATCACATCCCACTAGCTGGAAAAACTGAATGGGAAGGTGGTCTTCCAAATGCATTGGAGTTTGCTGGAGAGAGGATAGTTTTGGAAAGTCTCCATGGYGTGTAATGAAAGGGTTGCCTGCAAAGGGGAAGGAGGAGGATTTGTTTGAATTGAACTTATGCCCAGAGAACAACAGCTGATAGTTCTCTGTCAATCACACAAAGCTGAATCAAGACTGAAGAGGTAAACCTGCTGTCCCATCCAGCCAGCCTCTTTGTTCATGGGACAAGGTGTCTGGGCCTTCTCTAGCATAGCTTTGATGTGCCTTCAACTCAAGCCAAACAAGGGTTTGGACTCCAGCTATGAGTATGAGATGAGAAGCACTCCCTCTCTGGTCAGTCTGTATTTCTGGTATAGGTTTCTGTGCTGTTCAATATGAAATTCTGAACTGCCAAGAAAGAGGTTTTTTTCTAGCCAGTTTAATCTCTTAAGCAGCTCTGCAAAGATAGTGGAATTGGGGAGGACTAACAGATGCTGCACAAGTACTACAACCCATCTGGTATAAATGCCATAGGAGGGAGGATGAATAAAGTGTGACTACGACTATTAGGGGTGCCTCTCCATGCTRAAGATATTGTCATGACTGCAGATCTCAGTGCATCAACCACATTTTAAGCAAAAATAGGGGAACAGGGAAAGAAGTCTATCTGACGCTTCTTTTCATATTCATGCAAACACATGCATGAAGGAACCTACACCAAGACCTATCACACAGTAATAAAGACTGCGTTTCTCAGATATCGTTTCATTTATTTTGGAGAGAGAGCATTATTCAAGTCTGAAATAGGATTTGATATGAGTCTCTTCTGATTCCTCACACCTGAGCCTTAAGCTGAGATGACTTGCAAGAGCATTTTGTGCTTCTGGCATGGAACACAAAAATTCCAGAGCCTGCTGCTCGCCTGGAAGGACGCGTCATTTCAGAGGTGCAGTAACTGTATTTCTTGAGAAATATCTTTCAAGTGCCCTGCCCTGGATTTCTCCATGCTTTGCTGGAAGAACTTGCAGAGGCTGATTTCTTCTCGTGGACCGCCTTTGGCTGACATCTGTAGCAGCAATCACGGGGGTTGCTGGTAACCAGGGCTACCCCACAAACAGCACTGCTGCGAATCAGGAGACACCTACGTTACAAGGGTAGTTAGAGAGCAAATTTAAGAGAAAGCGGAAACCTCCCTTTCAATGCCAGAAATAACAGTTCTACGTAAGTGCTTCTGCTCCCTTGTTCTGATGCAGAAGAGGGATGAGGGCACATGTGAGAAGTGCAGGAGTGCCACCTCACAGCCATGGGTAGTGAAATGGAGGATCTGGCCCACTGCTTCCTAATTTTAAGCTTTTATAGAAACAAGGGCCAGTACCCACCCCAGCAGAACCCCTCTCAGGTTCTGCTGCCATCACTGTGGATCCTCCAGGAAGGAGCAGTTGTGGCCAAGCTTCCAAACCTACAACCTATGTTTGTAAGGCTACAATTAACTCTCGTTAATATGTATTTCCAGTTGGAAATCATTGCTACCTACCCCCCTCCAAAAACACTCCAACTACTGAGAAAAGATGGATGTTTGCAGTTTGGATGCTTTGAAATAATGCTTTAAGAAAACATTTGTTCGAGGCTTAATGTGTCTTAGTTCAGTTTCTGTTACTTTATAAGCTACCCTTTACACTTCGGCAGCTTCCAATTTCCATCTGTCTAGTGACACGACTGGTTAACTTGTGCTGATAACACGAATTGCAATGAAGGGGTAACTGCCTCTTTCCTTGCAGAGCTACACAACATTTCTCCTTATTTATCTGATGGAAGTCTTCCAACGTGAGGAAATCCTCAGGCACAGACTGAAGGGTTTAGCTTATGACACTCAGCACACGCGCACAAAGACGACGGCGTTGCACGCCTGAGAACTGGACTTCTCTTGGACAAAACCTTCCTGAGACTGCAAGGTTAGAACAGGTCATAAAATTACAGCTGTTAAAAACCATAAGGAAGGAATCTACTGCATCTTAAAGGGAAGTACAATAAACTGACTGCTGAAATTAAAAGCAGTGATAGYAGACCAGGGGAAGCTGGGGCCACCTAAGCTCAGAGGAGATTTTCTTCCATTTAGTCACTCACTCCTTCTCAAAGCTCTGCTCAGCATTATCCGACAGCCCGACACTGCAATGTACCATCCACAATTCACACCAGGTTAACCGAGAGAAGACCGTGTTTCGCACCACCAAGAAGGTCTCAGTGCTTTGCATGAGGCAGCTCCTCAGCTACGTCAAAGCAAGTAGGGACGAGCTGGTTTAGTCATTGGACAATCACACGTTTTCCTATCAGGCACTGCTGGAACCAAAGGTAGGAGCAGGAGTGCTTCAGGAAGGGATACGCATGATTAAAGAACTGAGATATGGCTGGTGCTGCCCAAATAACAAAYAAAAACAATTCCAGTCTCAGAAGGACTTACCACTCTAAAAACTGTTCCCAGCACCATCCACTSTGCACAGCAAATGCTATTTTAAGCCATGTGATGATTAATCACTTTCCAACTTGCATTTAAGTAGGGCATGTTTTAGATTATTTTTAATAAATATATTTAAAGTTTATATAGTGTTAATTTGCTGCCTCATCTTTCATCACAAGGATTCTAAACACAGGAATAATTTGGTTAAAACTGCAAATGAGGTAAGATTGCAAGACTACCCAAACACTCTCTAAGCTTGGTGATCTAGAAGACAATCATTGRCAATGTGTTTTATAAATTGCTACTGCTGAGGGACGGAGGACAGGTGGGATTCTGAATGTGGCTATCAGCTCAGGTAGACCATACAACATCTAGCAATTACAAAAGGTCACCACATGCAAAAAGGAAACAATACACTTTGACGTTATTGCAGGTTTCAATAGGCTGTTCATAAAAGCTCACTCTAACTTCAAAATAAAATAAAAAACCCCCAAGCCCATTGCTACCCTCTTCAAGACCTTCTTCTGGTGTGCCCTAAGGGTCTCTTAGAACTGATTTACTGAAAAATAATGATAAAACAGTCCCAGCAATTCTACTTCAGTGACACAATCTTAACTTCTTCTCTCAGACAACAGGATCCCTTTGTCTCAGATCACTTCTGATCTGTTTGGATCAAACAGAACAGAAGTAGCTACAAATAAGCTACTCCTTGTGTTTTCTAAATCCACCAAAATGAAAGAATAGGCTCCTCCTTATATTCATATAACATCACATTCACAGTTTTAACATGTTTTCAGTCATCCCACAGCTCCATATCTCATATTAGCATGGAAGACAGCTATTTCTGCTACAACAGAATACAGTGACATCATTTACTATACATAAAGTGAATAAGCAACCTACCTCTATCTGCTTATCTTTGAAGATGCTGTTGATGCTGTTGTTAAAAGCCGCTCCAGAAAACATAGAGGTTATTGGATATGTCAAGTCTAGAATAGTCTTAAACACTGAGTTCATAACCTAAAAAGAAGGGAAAAAAAAGCCATTTCAAAGGTGCAAGAATCCTTATTAATATATGCATTAATATATGCAATTCCAGATTCTACATCTAACACGGGCACAGGTTTCTGCCTTAACAAACGCATGTGAATGGTACAGTTTAATTTTTGATTATTTTTCCTTTAATAACAAGTGATCTCCCTCTTCATTATCCTTTCGAGTTGAAACTTCAGCTTGTTTAAAGTTTTCCACAGTGTATGTGCAGTTCACCTAATTTTTCTTCCAGTCTGAAGTCTTTTTGATTATAAGTGTAAGCACTTACAAAAACATAGACGTGATCCCTGGGACTGCAACAAGGTTAAGTCAGTCACACTTTAAGAGAGCTTTAAACACACTTTCTATGTATTAGTGTCAACTATTTTTCATTCCCAAGTGAGTTATTGTGCTCTTCACCTGCTGCTTGGTAGCCAGCATTTAGATACTACTACGGGCACTCTACATAAGCTAGAGAAACCAAATCACATTGGATTTCCTAAAGCACTATAGATACCCGTTTTATTACGTAACAGCGGCAGGCACTGTCAACGTGTCTCTTCTAAACACACGTATACCGTAATTAAGCTTTCATGGATTCTTTTTTTCCCCCCCTCCATTTCAAGTGCATTACATCTGTGCACTAACCTACAAGATAAAATGATGAAAATACCTAAACTATATGGCATTATGGCCACTGTATTTGTCCTATAACCATACTATTGGTCTCAAATCCTAATAAATCCTAACAAAATTCAATGCCTAATAYGTTACATCATACTCAGTTAAAATGCAATAGAAGACCAAAAAACCCCAGTAACTCATGGACAATCAAACAGGGTTTCACTGGACGAAATATTTCTATTTGAYGAAAAATTATAGAGAACGTGTAGAGAGAGAAGATATAACGAACAACTTAACMGACGATATAGCACTGTACCCAGGCAGAGACCTACAGCATGAAACAGTCTCTAAAGCTGCAGCCTATTAAGGGATATGCGATCAACATCTGGCATTTGCTTTACTCTAGCAATGATTTAAAGAAGAGAGGGATTAGCCTACATTGTCAGTCCAGCTGCTTTTAAATATATATTAAGTATCTGCCCAGAGAATACATGTCCAACTATAAAAAAAAAGAAAGAAAGAAGATCCTTAAAAACAAGTATATGAACAGGGAACGTGGGAGAATGTAAAAGCCTTAGCACAAAGACAATTATGAAGCTCTCACCTTCATTCACATCCTCATTTTAGGTTCAGACGGGGTGAGGACAGTGTGCCAACCTAACTACGGACACGCTACCCACAGCCTCAGAGTTAAATGGAATTAGTTTTGTACTTAAAATAGGGATTTGGTCTCTGACATTACTTAGAATGATTAAATCAAGGAAAGAGGCATTTACAGAAAATCCCTTATTTAATACTGAAGAAAAAGCTCTCCAACTCAGCACCAAACATCAGGCTATCCTTGTTGCGAATGATCTTTATAATGCTGAGCCTCTACATTTTCCCTACAATTAATGCTCGCAGTAATCTTGTACGTGAACAAAATACTTCTAATTAATGGTTATTTCTTAATATTCTCATTTCTCATAACTGGAAGATGCCCTTTTAGCAGACACTGATGGCCAACAGCCTCCCTCAGCCTTCCAAGAACAGCTGCTACCACCTACCATTCTCAAGATAAATTAAGTTAAAGATGACCCTTTGGAAAGGCAGCCAGAGCCTTCTGACTCCTGCTCCACTTCACACTTCCCTACTAACCACCAGCACAAGGGCCAACACCAGCGTCTCCCAGAACGGCGCAGCTTCGGGTCCCCACGGCACAGTGATGGGAAGCGCAGCCTTAAGGCACCTCTACCAGTTCTCTCGGGAGAGAGRAGGTATTTTACAGTTCTTCATTAACTGCTCATGAGCTTTCATTTCTACAGCTCTGCTGAAAGATGAGCTTTCTTATTAAAAAGACCTTCAATCCTAAAATTATTTTTAAAAGCTACCCCTGGTATAAGGCAACTTCAACAAGGAAGGGACAAGGTGGTTCTGCTCAGAGCAGAAGAACAAGAGCAAACGCACATTATGATGGACAAAAAGAAATCCGAATTGTAATCTCTGGCTATTTTGTTCTTTGATGCAGAATGGTTGTAAACTGGTGTCAAAAAACAGGCTAATAACAGGATATGTCAATGTTCCTGAGCATAAAAAAAAAGCAAGGGTAYGAGAACACTTGTTGCAAGATCAGAAATTTAAAACAATAGAACAGATTAAATATTTTTTAAACTACTAGAGATAGCATCTAGAATTTCCTTTAGTGCCTTTTCAGTGTTCACATATAAAGTTTCAACGAAACACGCAGAGGAATTCACGAAGAAAAAATGTTAAAGACAAAATAAAAACGTAACTCAGGCCAACGGTTTCAGATAAACAGCAYGGCAGGGATATATTTATCCTGAAGGCAGGAATAGCATATAATGGAAGCTCAGATTTAAAGGTAAACTATTAAGAAATCTAAGAGTTGAAGAAAATTAAAATTAATCCATCTAAGAAACCATAACCATCTCAGAGTCAGGTAAAGGAGAGAGGCAAGGTAGTAAATGTATGTTTAAAATCAGATTCAGATGTTTTGATCCTGTAACATTAACGWGCCATCTGCATTATCATTAGCTGGCATGGTTGCTACAGGGCAAACCAGGATGGTTTGGTGTCTTAACTGGGCATCTCAAAGCAATAGGCATGTTTGGATTTTGCATGCAACCTTTTACCTGAATTTCCCAAATTATAATGCTTGATTTAGGGTTAATTTGAACACCCCAAATACTATGATCGAAATGGTAAATATGAACCATCAGGCCTTATCACTACATGAAAATAGATTTTTCCTGTACCTCTTGATACAACAATTTTTTAAGATTTAACAAAAACACACCCAGCATTTTTCTCCTCTGTTGTTAATAATCTCAAATACAGAATTCCAACTGAAAGGCAACCAGCRGGAACACTTCAGCTGGCTTACAAGGGAAAAGCAGTCTGCCCTGTTTTAATTTTTGCACGCAGAGAACTCTAGTGAATAAAACCTTCAAAACCGGTTGATAAAGTTTTAAAGATGCAATTAAAAAGCACCAAACCGCAGCAGAGTGCACCTTGGCAGGCCGACGCTGTCCTCGAGCACCAGCAGGCTGGAGGACACCCAAAGCAGGTTCTCTGCTGCAGCTCATCAACCCAATTGAAGAGACAATATGTGCACATTCATTAACGTGCAATCTGTARCAAACCTCTTATTTATTTAGGATTCACTGTGCGCTTTAAAGCTGCTTTAGCTCGTATTACCTTTCGCTGTGCCTGAACCAGTGCTAAGGCACAGTAACCAAGACTCCCTTCACCTGGGGGACTGGGACCAGTTTMTTTTGCTCATCTCCTCTGGTCAGGAGGTATCCTTCCCATAATATCSTGCCCGCTCTTCATGCCAATCTAGTTTGGCAACGTTTGCCCACTCAGCTCAGATTTTGTGTTTGTTTACAGGGATCTGTCCTCCTAGCTGTTGTTATACAGGAAGATCTGGCATACGAACAAAATAAAACAGYGTAGGATGCGAAGTGATTTACAAAACACTGCACCTACTAGCGATGCTCCCCTCCTGACTGCCACGGCGGAAGGACCCTTTGTGGTCCCCGTCGCGTGGGCATCGCGCCCTTCCCCGCTGACCCTTCTGCTGAGCCACGCGGCCGGCTGCACGCTCCCACCGTGCTCCTCCTCCCCGCTCCCGAGCCATCCTCCACCTGCACCCGGTCCCGCACGGGCTGCGGGTGTAGGCACACCCCGGTAGGGCAGAGAACAGCTTTTTTTCCCCCTCAAAATAACGAAGGATAAAGAAGAGTACCGGGATCCAGTCTGACAGCAGCTTGATCTGACCCAAACTGGGGCTGATGGCTCTGCCTCCCCCTGCCCCGTGCCAGCACGGCTGCCTTTGCAGCAGGCAGCTCTAGGAGCTGAGCTGGCCAGAAACTAGCATGACAGGAAAAAAAAAAAAATTGTGATGAATTTTTGGCCAGATCAGCTCGTTAAACCACACTATCTCTCAATGCGTGAATACTAGAGCAGTGTTGGGGAGATGCACAACCTCATGACTGCGACCTCAGAACCCCCCCCGTGTATTTTAGCTGTCATGCAGTCACAGACAGCAAACGACTGCAGCATCCTACCCAGCAATTCTTAATTCTCATTATGGGAAGCTTTTTAGCTATAACCATACTCCCTTCAACAGAATATTCCATGCTTTGTGAAATATTTATACTTTGAAATATTAACTCTCCAATTAAAAAAAACAAGAAAACCCAACAATCTGGAAACATGAAAACTTTTGTTTGTTTCTTTTGCTGGTTAAACACAGGTGCAGAAGACACACAGAGGAAAATATACAGTAACTAATCTGACTGGCAACTTTCATACCCTTCTGTATTTTGACAAGAAAAGTCATTTGTTTCTTTACTGCTTCATTAGGTCCAGAAAACACATCCCATTAAAAATATCCCTTCTCCCAGCCCCAAGTGTACAACTAGAGATATGCCAATTTCTAAAAATACCAAAAAGAGAAATAACTGCAGGACAAAACCARCATTTATTTTGATGTGGGGAAAAAAAAAAWWAAAAAAATCAGAGTTATCTAATCCATCACAGCAAAGACATTTCAAAAACCCCCACAGGCTAAAAMAGCCAGGCTGCAAGGTTTTGCACAAAGAGCACTCAGCAATAACCTTCACCAGCAAAAGCTCACAGGCTCTAGAGGAGCAGAATCAGCAGCTTCTGTAGCAGGGAGCACTCAAGCCTTTTTGCATAATGGTGGCTTAACGCTCCCCAGAGCATCCCTTGCCCAGCAGCCGCCTCCTGCAGCCCTCCTCGCTGGCAGCGGTGCTGCTCTGCGGGACAGCAGGAACAGTCCTGCAACTTTTGGACCCTGGGAATTTGGGGCTTATCTGATGGATTTGTCATCTCGCTCACACTCGATCCCTTCGGGTGGATCTTCTATGAACCCCCAGCAAACCTCCCTGCTATTACACACGGAGCTGGTGCTCGGTGAAAGGAGCCACTCTCTCTGCTCAGGCTACAGTTGCTGCGACACAATACAAGAGAAAATAACTCAGAATAGCCACTGYTAAAAAGATTTCTAATCCCTCAAGCTACTTTGTACATTAGCTGTGATCTGAACTTGCAAAGAGGGTTTTCATGGCTTTCTTCAATTTACAATGCAACCATTTTGCTGGACTGTGCTGTTAACAGTGAAAAGGGCTTCAAACAGAGCGGCCTTTTCTTTTTTCATTCTCAAACCCTTGAACAATTTCTGGTTTGGACGTGGACCTGGCAAGCTTGTCAGAACAATCATGAAAAACCTCAAGTAAATCCATTCTTCATTAACAAGATGAAACGTTTGCTCTAACAGAGGTCATTAACCTCTCGTCCAGCTACTTATTTGCAGATTTCAAGGTAACGATACCTAAAACAGCCCAAGGCTGGGCCAAACCCTGCCTTTTCCTTTGTGAAAAGTTCTCTGAGCTTTGCAATTCATGTTCAAAAGTTAATCAATAGATTCTCGAAATAGATTCAATTTCTTCTTTTCATCTTTAACTATTTCTGGTAAAAGCGAGTGTGATTCCAGATGAGGCCGGCAAGCTCAAGAGCTGCAATGCTGAAAATGAAGCCGGCTTCGATGGGAGCACAGCCCTGAGAAGCCCAGAAAACAGCATTTCCAGCTCGGCATCACCCCCTGCGCAGAAGAGATCTGACAAGTTAACAAACATGAGGAGATAATCCCCTGGACTAATGCACGGAGGAAAATTCCATCGCTCTAGCCTGACCAGGAGCAACGGAGAGGGCAGTGAGCCACGGATTGCTGGAGGCTAGGAAAGCGTTGCAGGGAGGTATCGCCACATGCTCGCCCTGCTCGGATGCTGTCCTGTAAGCATTTGGTAGTGACCAATGTGGGAAATAAAGAGTGCAAGGTTAAATGGACGTCTGAGGCGATTCAGTACAGTTGGTTTTATGTCCTTAATSTCAAGCCTCCTCCACTTCTGCGACTGCAGCGAACTGCTCTCTACCATAAACAGTTTATGTTTTGGGTGCTTCCCACCCCAGCCAGGCACAGGCGGTTCTTAAATAAAAAGCACAAAATCCACATTCTTCTAGCAAACAGTGACAGGGAGGTGGAAGAGTCCCATGGTCCTCTGCCCACCAGGACAGCACAAACATGCTGGGGCCKCAATATGTATTTTAATGCCCCGGTCTATTTAGCTTGCAAAGTAAGTGGTATCTTACCAAGATACAGCAGATTTTGTCTCAAAGCTATGGCAGGTTAGGAGACACTTGGGAAAGGTAAGCAGTATACATGTGCCAACTGCAGACTCGTATTTCCCCCTAAACCTCAAGATCTAAGCAGACCCAGAGCTTAATCTAATTTTGACAATTCCCCATGTTGCTTCCCTTTCAATAAGAAAACCAACATGAAAATGTGGTTTACATATGAACAATACAAAGTTGTAACTAGCAAACTTCAGAAATAACGCTCATCTTCACCTTYAGTCAATTTGAACCAGTGTAATCTGGTGCTAGTACAATTTTTCCCCAACATCTTATCAATAAAAAAATTCACTCACAGAAGTCACTATTTAAAACAACCTTCTCAAACCTTTTTAACTATGAAAATATGTTTTTGTTTGTATTCAATATCTGAAGTTAAAAATTTCTCCTGAACCAAAGTACCACCACTCTGGAGTTCTCAGACTACACCGTGAATTACGCATTTTGTATTTAGTTTAGAGAAGGATTACCTCTGYCAATCAATTCCACTGAAAAATGACAGCATGTGAGAACGAAAGAGAGAAAATTATACAAAAGAGAAACACATTTGTTGAGAGTTGGAAAGGCAACAGATTCCAGCACAYAAAAAGGGAAGATAAAACAGAGATAAACACAGGCTAGCGCACTTAAACAACATCACTCTACGTTTATAGTGTGACTGGAATTTGCGCAGAGCAAAGTCAAGCATTTGACTCCTGCCTCCTCGGGTGCTCGCACCGCCCGCCAGCGTGACAGCGAGCAGCTTTCCCAGCTCCCCCCCTCGCTGCCGGGGGGGCCCTTTTCCTCGTACAGACCCCGACGTGCAGACGGCTGCGCTTCCCTGGGGCGGCTGCTGGGGCCCTGCTGCCTGCTAAGGCTGGCAGTTAAGCTCCTGCGCTCCATCTGAGGAGAGAAATGCAACATTCCCAACGCTTACCATGGCCCACTGCCTAGCTTTGATCCTCATCTGATTGTAGCTGCGTTCTTCGGCGTACAAGGCGCTCATGAAAGCGCCAATAGACGTTCCTCCGATCATATCCACTGGGATGCCAGCTTCAGTCAGCGCTCTGATAACTCCCACTTGGGAGCATCCCCTGTGCCAAGAAAAGCCAAAAAAAAAAGACATTATCAGACAAACAGCCACTGAAAGAGCATAAAAACATGAATGCCACCTTCTAAGGGAACTCAAGTGTGCACTAGCTGAACTGCCAATCTATTGCTAAACAAGCCTCAATGCCAGAAACAAACATTATGAATACAGAARTCTTCAAATAGATTCCCTGAGGATCCTAGGAAATACAGACCACCCAGCCTGACTTCAGTATGAAAAGCAGCGATACGAAAACAACAGCCAAGAATCAAGCCAGTGGATACRCGAGGGAAAAGTCAACATGGCTTTAAGGGAGCAGTGCATCAAAAAATCTACTAGGGTTCTTCCAAAGCAGCCAAGAATGGCTGGATTTCAGAGACTTTCCACAAACTTTTTTTCCATTGATTCTTCAAAGAACCTCAGCCAGCCCGGGATCACGGGATGGGTCACCGCATGGATTAATAATGAATTTGAAGATGGAAAACAAAGAGCAAGAAGAGACAAACAGTGATGAGAAGGCAGAAGTTTTGTCTGCACACAGACCCAGGAAAGGGGCAGATGAGGAGGCAACATCTGAGGATGATACAAGTTCCTTCAGGATAGTAAATGTATTCCTTGATTTCAAGAAGTGCAGAAGGAACTCAGAGCAACGATGGAGTCAAGTGATAAACAACAGATGAACCTCAGTACTGATGGGACAGAAGTAGCAATGCCCCCGCAGCAATAAGCTCTTAACTACCTCCGCTCACACACAGAGATTTTGGAACTGCTGTGGAAATTCTCTGAAAAATATCAACCCAGTGTTCAGTGCAAATTCAAAAGGTAAATCAAAGAAACCAGAATAAAACAGTAAACATGAGAACATAGATCCATGATGCATCAGCATTTTGAAAACTGCAAGCAAGCTCAGACTTCACACACACAAAAAAATAGCAGAACTAGAAAATGACAGAGCACAAAAGATGACCAGAATATGGAAAGGACTTCACMTGAGAAGAAACTGGACTCAAATCTGTGACTGGGGAAGATCGTGACTGATGGGAGACACGCAGGGCCAGCCAATGATATCACCATGCGGGAAGTTTAATGTAAAAGAAAGAATTTACACACAGACACATGTATGTAAAGCACAAATTGAGGAAACCACTGTYTGAACCACACATGCTGAAGAGGTCAAATCACAGATGGATTTAAATGTGGACTGGAGGAATCAAAGGTACCAGGCTGTCAGTGGCTACTAAACATGAAAAATCGGAGGTGCAACCTTGCGTTCAGGAAGCTCACAAGCTGCTAATTGTTGCAGATACTTGTTTCTGAAGCAATCGCTACTACCTACCATCAGAAAAGAGAGCATAGGCGGAACATTTGATCTGATCTTATAAACAGTGATCCCCTAAYGGGAGAGGGATCCCTGTCCGTTCCACAGAACCATTACAGAAGCAGAGAAATTACCAGCRGAGGCTGATTGCCTTCTTATCAGTACAAAATTATGGCCTCCAGTTTCAAATGCTTTGTCCAATTAATATCAAGTCAGTCAATTACTTCACTCCACCTGGATGGATGCTTTGCAGTCTAACCTATACAGCTGTAAAATCCTCCTTTTCCCATTTTCATCCCATTTTTCTGTTCCCCCACAGTTTGCTCTATTTCCGTCCTCTTTCCCCTTGCTGTTTACATCCTATAAATACTTGCTAACAGCTGCCAAGTCCACCGTAGGTGTCATTTGGCCAAGCTATGCTGAACACATTCTTTCCATCTAAATAAATCCCCTCCAGCTGCTGAAATGCTTTGGGACAGGTTCTCGGTTATACTGGTGTAAATGACTTCAATGACAGATCTGCGCTGGTGTAATCCAAGAGCGGAAAATGGCTCGTTCAGCTTTCCTCTCCAAATTCTCCTTCCCCTGCTTTACTATCGCTTCTTCTCATAAGATGCCCTAAGTTAAAATAATTCTATTTTTATCTCTGCCAGAGCAGCCCATTGTTTTTTAGGCTTTTAGATCGCAGCTATTTTTGCAATCTGCTTCTTGTGCCTGGCATTTACTGCTGCCTTATCCCTGCGTGTAAGTCACTAGCTGACACCGATGTTTTGCTGAGGAACAGACCTTACGCTATCCAACCTGCCTTCTGGAGAAAGCCTACATCACGTGGATTTGTTAAGACATGTTAAGTACCGTAAAGCATTTCCTGCTTGGAGGGCAATTTTAAACTGCCCAGGACTAGCTCCTGTCTGGATTGTCTCCCTTTAACCTCTTCTGAAACTGGATCTCCTCATTCATGCGTTCGTGCGTCCATAAAATACGAGGGATTTGATGTGATCACTCTGGATTTGTTTTTACTTTGCGTATGATGCCCTTGAATAAATAACGAAAGATTATTATTACTTCTATTGGCAAGCCACCACCTCTGTGTCTTGCATCGGTAGAGTCCCTGGCAAGAATACAATCTTCCAGCTAAATGTGTAACAGTCACGTATCTCCAACAGATGCATCGATTTCAAAGCACTGACCTGCAAGATGGGTTCTGGCTCAGAAAGGGACCTCCTATTGACTGCCAGACTAAGTTATGCTTCCTTTATACAYGACTACAAAGCTGATTCTTCCAGTTCCAGCACCCTGAACAGCTTTGYGGTTGAATCCATTTGTACAAACTAAAATCCCGAGGAAAGGCAAATGTGCCTGAACCCACCTAATTTCTCCATGAACCACCCGGCCTCCTTAAGATACTACTTCTTCCTAAATGTTTTTTCCCCTCCCTACAKCTTTAGGCCATCATTACCCCAGCAATGCTACTACGTGAAACTTTTCAACAACGCCTCGCAGTTGGTTCTCTCTTGGCCACTTCTTCGCAGCTCGGGGCGTCCGTAAACACGGGCAGGCTGCCAAGGGAAGCTGCGTGCCGGAGCCGGCGCCTCGCCAGGCAGCACGCATCCCACTCCCTGACAACTTGCCAGTGCACCACGGGTAGCCGGTGTGGGCAG
The DNA here is from genome assembly GCA_030449065.1 of Oceanodroma leucorhoa. Classification (NCBI taxonomy): domain Eukaryota; kingdom Metazoa; phylum Chordata; class Aves; order Procellariiformes; genus Oceanodroma; species Oceanodroma leucorhoa. The sequence continues at coordinate 900,656 of JASVER010000051.1, read as the reverse complement.
CTCTCATACTACAACTAAAGAGGAAAAAGAAATTGAAGCCAGGAGCCACGTCCCTGTTAACAGTCAGAGGACTAGCGCAGAAAAAAAAAAAAAACCAAAACAGGGATCGTGCGCTTCTTGTAATACCAGGCACAATTTCACAGGGGAGCTGTCCTGTTTTAGGGCAATATGTGAAAATGCAAGTGTTTGGCAAGAGGAGTACAAAGGATGATTGCTTGCGGCAATGCTGTACGTCCATGTCAGTGCCAGACTCGCGTGGGGCGGAGGAAGGGACGGGGAAATCTCCGGTTAGCTGGCTGACACGGAGCTGAATGTCACGTACTCCGGAGGTAAGGAGGAACAGGGGAGGCCATCTACATATGGGGAAGGAGCTTCTCAGATGCACAGTATGTTGCTGGGGCTGCACATGCAACTGTCCTTTGCCCTAAAGCCACCTGACGGTGCAGCTGGATGGAGCATTTCCCCTGCCAGGATTAACGCCTGTCCCCAGGACAGGCCAGGGACTCCTGGCACCAAGGACAAATGACCTAGAAGATGACTTTCAAATAATTCGCACCAGAACCCAAAGATTTGCCCAAGAAGTGCAGAGTCTATAGATGAACAAAAACTCTTTTCCGTTGTGTATCACTCCCTAGGACGGGCCTGATTAATTAGTGCCCTTTGCAGARAGAGCGGAAACAGCCCTGACCAGTTTGAGGAAGAACTGGAAATAGGAGCCACGCTCTGTTTTCACCCCTGCCATGGCCTCGCAACCTGCTCTGAGCCAGGCAAGTCAGGGGCTGCTCTGTGCATCAGCTGCCCYGCACTGCCACTTACTGCACTACTCACCAAGCTCGTCCTCGCAATATGCTTAAAAAGCCTCCAAAARCAGTGCCATGCTTCCTAAATTTCAAGCGCCATCTCTTCTTTGTAATACCGATCACAAATAAGTGACCAGGAAGCAGGGAGAGGAGTTCTGGGGTTGAAGCCGTGCTTCCTCGAAATAACGCGGCACAGCGAGCAGAGAGCACAGCCCTTCTGCCAGAAGGTCTTGCAGGAGAATTCCTGCTCCTGAAACAAGCCCTTGCTTTCATCCCCTGGGGAAATGCCACTGGCATGTGACTGTAATGCACGAAGGCCAGAGCACAACTGATAAAAGAAAAATTCTTCTGCGAGACGTGCACGTGTCTGCTCCACACGTGCCTGCCAGAGCTCAGATTAGATGTGACTCTCAGGAAGAAGCGAGCAAATGCAGCAGGACAGTTCAGATTAAAGTGTCAGCAGGAATACAGGCTGTTCTCTGTGCTCAGGTCAGGGGGCTGAAGAAAATACAGTTAATACAAAAACAGAGACTGTGCACCAATATTTTCTCCACAAGCCACGCTTAACGTATCAATAGGATGTTGTCTGTCGGCGTTAGGAAGAATAAACATAATACTGTGAGCTCGTTTTTCAGACCATGACTAACGGAGCAGCAAGGCAAGGCTGCAGCTTGATCACGCCACACACCTCCAAAGTCCACTTCAGTTTCAGAAAGGAAAATACAGCCCAGGTATTCAGCCTCCCCAGCACCCACCCCTTCTCCTAATTGACTCATCAGGATGAAGGAGATCTCTCTGAATGCACTGAAGAGATGTTATTTCCTTTGGTTAGAAACAGGATTAAGGTCATGGCTGCTGCAGAGCTCTACCGTGTCTCTAACCAAAGCCTCCCCGGAGCAGGACACACGGCTTACTTTACCACCTTCCTAACATAGTKAAGTGGCAAAGTAGGTAGAAAACCAGAGAAATTGCCAAGGGGACTTTACTGAGCTCCACTAGAGCCTAACAAACCTGAATTAAGGCTCCCTCACAACCTTAGAACTCCTGAAGAAACAAAGCTATACAAATAAAAACACCTTTTCCTTCATATAACACCTTTGAATCAAAGCACATTATGAGCAGTTGTTAGATGACCCAGCTTACGGGGTAAGCACAGATGAATATGTATTTACGACATCCATTTGAGAGACATGCAAAAGCGGCACGTCAGACAACGATCMCCCCAACGCTGCTTTGAAAGAGCTAGAAATAAACTGAAGGTGACCGAGCTTCCAGCCCACGGGAATGGATGTGGATTCAYGTCCTGAAACACCGCCAGGTACGGCACGTGGGCTCACCTGCACTTCTCGGACCAGGATCCCAAAGCTGGGGCTGGTTACTTAATTATTGGGTCTCAGATTAACAGATACAGCTCCATCCACAGAACTGTTATCTGAATAACACCTTTTGTGGTGGTGGTGTTAGGTACCTTCTCAGAGTTATGCTGGATGTGCTCATTGTATTGGGGAAGGGGGAAGATTAGATGTTATTTAAATGAAGGGCTACATAGAGTGGTATCTGGAAATGTGAGATAAAGGGAAGTTTCTTCTTCACATAAAACCAAGCATTTTTTGATACATGTTTTGTTGCTAATCCTGACGTTGAGTGGCACAGCCACTGACTTCGAAATCCAGCAAGTCTTCTACAAGTTGCAACTGTATTACCTCCAATTTGGCACCTTCAATCTTTTGCAGCTGCAACAATACATACAAACATCGCTTTGAGAACTAATCATACTTGTATCTTTCCAATAACATTATTTCCCAGTTTTTCTGACCATAAAACTTCCTAGTACCATACATTTGCCAGAATAATTATAGTGATTGAGCTCTCAGCTCAAGAAGATAACAGAAACCAGACGGCTGCATTTCTGCTCCTGCACACTTATGAGGAAGTTTCCAATCAGGACAATATTAACTAATTAATTAATTAAGCCCCATTTCTAAGCTAAATAGGGGCAATAATCCCACATTACCTGGCTCTCACCCCAACATCCAGCTACCAACAGGATCCTTCCCAGCAGCTGCTCCAAAGGAAGCTTTCTCCCTTCCACTGCCCATTTTTAAAACTGTCCCCAGTTACACACGTATTGATCCAGAGACCTGAATTCTTCCTGCCTTCCCCTCCATTAGCAACAGCCTCRTCTCATCCTCCCACTTAGCTTTGCCCTCAGATTCCCACCATCTCCTTTATGGAGAGATGAGGAGCCATGTCCCCTTTAGCCTTGCCATGCTACAGAGATTGCACTTTAACCCTGCGCACTCAGGGCTATGCAGGCATGTTTGGCAGAAAAAGCAACTCCCATTTATCATAACCCCAGTGAAACTACCTTCCTGCAAGAAAATCCAAACACAATGTCCTTTCAGCACTGATCTTGTTTCTGCTTTATATACTAACTTTAGAACAAGCTTTAAAAAGAGAGATTTGTGCCTGACAGAAGTAAAAATTGTTCAGTCCTTCCAGGAGGGCTGTCAGGTCTACCCAGTCCTGGGGTGTGAAGGGATACAGGAGTAAGCCGTTGGAGGGGAGAAAAAAAAATACAAAATAAAGCCAGAGTAAAAGTAAATCAGAAAATGCACCAGGGTTTTTGTTTGCTGATCCCACCTGCCAGCAGCACGCTCTGGTAGGCGTGTGCAGGAGGAGGAAGGAGGGAAGAGAGGCTGAATGGCAAACTGCACCCCCCCCATCACTCTCCGCTTGGGGATGCCAAACAAAATCCTGTCTCTTACTCTCAGCCAAGAAACAATTCAGTTATCTGCAAAGAAAGATAATTTCTTTGGAAAACAAATATATCCTCCTTCCCCCACCCCTTTGAGACTTATTTGTGAAAAGCCTTAGAAGTACCCATTTTGAGCACAATGTCTGGAAACTGCAGAAATAAAACAAAAGCATAGCACTTCAAATATTTTAACTGTGATTTTACTTGCAACTTCTCCAATCTCCTCTTTCTTAACAGGAAAGCTCATTGCCCAGACAAGGTTAGACAGACATTCCTAAAAATCACAGCAATGCAAGAGCTTTACCATCTTCCTGAGGGCACGTGGACTTGCCCACAGAGCATTACAACTGCTACATGGAGAGCGTTCCCTCAAGCTTGCAGCTCTGTAACACAGCACACATTTTTTCAGCTGAGAAAAAGAGCTGCAAAGCTAGTAACGAGTCAAACCACAACTCCACCATCTCCTTGTTTAATTTCACCTGTATATCAAAGTACTGCTATAAATAAATGAGTTTGGTGGGTTGAAGACTGGAGATCAGGACAGGACAGTCCAAATAAACCATTTGCAATTAATTTTTATTTTTTTTATGTCATAACTTTGAAGTAGATGGCTCCCAAGCTCCCACTGCTTGAAGGATTTAATAGAAGCCATTAAAATCTTCAACCTCCATGGCAAATGGGAGCAAATGAGCAATTACATAGATGCTACAGATGGGAAAAAGAAAAATCAGATCATTAAGCATTACATGGGTGCCAAGCCATATGAACACAGCTTTTATGTGCATGTGATGACCCAACACAACTCACCGAGCAATTAGCATTCAGATCTGATAACAGCCACACGGCTCTGTCTTTAAGACAACCGCATTTTGAGGCAGAATTTTGCATGGATGCATAAACACAACTAATAGGGCTGAGCTCTCGGGCAATGCACAAGGTGGCCCATCCCTGAAGAAATCAAAGCAAAGCCCCTTAGGAGCAATTACGCTGCAGTCTATTACCAACCATTTGCAAACAGAAAGTCTGAGGCCTTCAGTACAAGCTCACAGCCACGTCTCATGARGTTTTCTGAACAAAAGCAAATACTCGGAGTTTCTCAGAGTTAAGATGGCAAAATCCAATTAAGTAGGAAGCATCAAGCAACTAGATAACAGGGTAACCACAAAACACCTCCTGTCCTCAATTATCATGGGAAAAAGACAGAATTAAGAATTAACTTGCCCTCACCCGGGATGAGACCACAAGATTTTTGTACATTTTAAGGCTCCTCTCCAAGTTAGAATAACAAACGAGACAGAAAAACAAAACAAMCCCCAAAACATACTAGTATCTTTATTAATCACATCTGACTCCTCACATGAGCATACTGCAAATTCAGCCTCTGCACTTACGCCAACTCTGATACCACTTAATTCCTGAGACTGTAATTAAGAGCGCTGCATGGAACACCAGCAACACGTCCCTTCGTCTGCTMAAGGCAGTCGGGAGCTCCCCAGAAGGCTCTCTGCCCCAGACGACYGCAATGTGCAAAGACACTATAGTAGGAATACAGTATCTTACAGCACAGCATGTACTTGCTTTCAAGTGTTTTACATGGATAGGCCAGGTCATCAATACCCAAATTCAATTCCTTTTTAAACAAGATGGAGCAGGGGAAGCACTACAGGGTTTGTTCATATGCAAGGGCTCTTCACCACCTAGCCAAACTTGCATGCTAAAAGCATAAAATCAACACTCAGAAAAGGAATATGATCTTCTAAAGTTCTCAAAATTACTGTTTCAAGTTTTTCCTTGTGTKAAGTTGGGAGCTTTTCATCAATCCTTCTCTACCATGATTGCTCAGAAACACAAAGGGGCACAGTGACACCTGAGGAACCTCTCAACGTGCTGCCACATTGGACCCTGCCTTCAAGTAAGAGTTCCTTGTACCTGCCCTGGGAGATGTACGTGTGCATCCACCACATCCCACGCTGGRTGTGGGCATGCCCTACCTTCTCCTTGCTTGACCCCACGTATATAGGACAATCTGAACTCTATGTCCCTTGGTTCCTTCCAACTGCAGAATGCGGTTTTGCCCAACTTGACTATGCTAGGGATTACTCATAAGCTGCAAGTCTTTGTCCCAGTGCTGACTAAGCACAAACAAATTCTGTCTTTGCTCCTTCTGGATGAACAGCAGTGCCAAGGGATTGGTGTCCGGTGGCAGAGAAGGTACGCAAGACTGATAAGCAGGTTTTTACTCAAACTTGCCTGAATGAACTGGAGTTGGAGCCATACATAATGGATGCAGCGACAGTAAAGCCTCCTTGTTTTATTCTTCGTGCAGTCAGTGGTCTTGGAGTCAAACACTGAGGGTGCAGAAGGCAAATGTGATCTCCTGAGAGCAGAATAATTATGAGGTCTGCCTTTTGGGCACTCTTCTAGCCTTTTCATCATTGGATAAAGCCATCAAATCAGAAGATAAAGCCAGGCTTTAAGGAGCACAGAGACCCAAGTCAGGCTCAGCGCAGCAGCCAGTAAGAGACCAGGGGGTAGATGGACCTGCACGTTTGGCCTTCTCCAAAAGCATGGAGTGTGAGCACCCTGCACATGGCACAGGCTTCAGGAGCACAGGCAGACAGCCAAGGCAACAAGTGGGTTCATCAGACACAAAAATCTCCGTAACAAGAAAGGCATAACTTGCTTCTCCTACGCTGCTGCTTTTATCCTCTCTTTTCAGAGGACCAGAGCTGAAAATAAAGAAGGCAGAAAGAACAATTTGATGAAACAGGCCAACTGCCCAAAATGAAAAGGCGTGAGTCTGACTCAAATTCTTAGAGTCAGCACGAAAGCGCGGTGGGAAAAAAAACTACTTGACGTATCAAGAGCTGAGGTGAAATAGTAAGTTGGAGGAGAAAACTAAACAGAAAAAGGCGAAAAGATGCCCTGATGAAGTATCTACAAATATCCTTCAACAGCAGCTCCTCAGGGAAGGCTGAAATGCTCTGCCTGAGGGAAAGGGCAGCGGGGGGAAGGGAGAGGCAGCGTGTGCTGCAGAGCCCCTGCACCACGGTCGGGGCAGGAGGTGCAGACTACACCAGTGCCAGCTGGTAAAGGTCTCCAGCACCACCTGCATTCATTCCCAGCATCAACGTGCAGCTGATTATTATGCCTTATTTTAGACAGCGCATCCAAAAAAGGCAAGTAACTTCCTTTAACAATAGCTCTTTCCTTCTCAACAAGCGTATCTTAGGCACATCATGTTATTTGTATCATGTGTGTTACTGCAAATACAGCTTCTCATCAAAATAACCAAACTGGAAGAGGGCTAACGCTTTGTATTTTCCCGTTGTGCTTATGTGGAATAGGCATGTTGGGCCAAATTCACTCCTAGAATAATGACATTATAGTCAACAACAAAGCTTGTCATCACAATTTTGCTTAAGTCAGTCTTCTGAAACAGCACGACCCATTTTTTTTTTTCCAAAGCCGTAGGGATTCCCAGATACTTCTGTATTAATTATTTACTTCCCATAAATTTCAGTTTTCAAACAGCTTTGCTAAGACAACTATAGAAAACCAAAGAAAGGGTGGGCTGTACGTGGGATGGCTAAAGGTCATAAGAATGATTTATGGGAGTGTTTATGCCTTTGTTGCAGGGTTTGATGTGTAATTATTCTTGCAACTACATTTCAAAGGTATTATTTTTCTAAATGCACGTCCCCTTTCCTTCCCTCAAACTCTACAATGTTTCTAACTGAAATTAAGTTAGTACTTAACAAAAGCAAAACACTGTAATTTTAGAACTGTATCACTTCGATTTGTTTTATTTTTATACTCACAAGAGAAAGAAAACCTTTAGTTCCTATGTGCCTTTTGTCATGACAAACCACAAAGATAATTACTAGGAAGCTGCTCTGGTAAAACCTCCCAAACTAACTGTCACTGGGAAGCCAGACAAACATTCCCAAAATAACAACTAAATAATTGATATTACTGGAGTCAGAGAACACAGAACCTTTAACAGAAATAACAACCAGCCAGCACCCTGTAACTATTAGCGCGCTCTGTTTTTTGTGACCAGTATGATTCATGCTTCTAGAACAAGGTAGGAGGTTACTTTGTGTAGTATATTTATCCCAAGGCTGCGCTAACCATCAAGAGTCTGTGCAGCGACCCATCAAGATGTTTTTAGCCAGAATGGGCTTTAATCACAGGATGATTTTAAGTACCTAATGCATAATCTCTTGAAGTTCCCTTGTTAGTAGAGATAGGGACCTAAGAACTTACTTTGACCTGTGAACCTTCCAAAGGCAGATTTTTACAGAGTTCAGAGTAACTTCATGTTTTCCCTGGAGTCTTAATTATATTCTCACTTCGAAAACAACTTTTTAAAAAAATCCCAATCTTTCGCCTAACCACAATTTAGATGACAATTCAATTTCAGAAACAGCATACAAGTACCTTTCCACTGGAAGCACCATGCTGACGCCATCCACATGCCAGCCTGAACCCCCAGAAGCAGCATTTTAGACCATGACATAAATAGGGTTTCAGACAAAGAAGAAATTATCATATTTATCCATTCTGCCATTTAATCCTCTTAAAGTCCTCCATATTGCAGAAATGAGCAAGTTAATGGCTAATGGGACATGGTCACATGGCTGAATGGGTGGTGTGCATCCAGGAATCCTAAAGTCAACACAACAGCAGTGCAGCGGTTCAGATTTGTAGAGGAGGACAACACAGGACCAACAAACAGGCTCAATAATCCTACTCTTTCTTACCTCTGCTCTTGAAAACCAGCAGGTGGTAGCTTGCAAATTAAGTAGTAGAACAAAAAAATAAATAGTTTGGCAAAAATTACAGCAGTGTTTACAGAAGGAAGAAAGGAAAGGAATGAGCAAAATGTGCTGCCAGAAATATAGAAGTGCACATATTTTAGCATGACACAGGCTTCGGTAAAGACAGAGATATCAGATAGCTTGTAACAAAAAAACCCCCCACCACGAGTGCTTTGCATCAGTTGATTAGAAACCTCCTGTAGAAGCTCCCCTCCTCTGCTTTACTTTGTGTCTCCACAGGACAGTGCTTATCTCAGAAATGAAACAGTGAAATCATCCTAGGTGAGGAAACTGTGAAAGCAAGTAGGATAAAGGCATCCTTGCAGACACTCACAGAAACAGCCAAAGCAGCGGCTGTCTCAGCATCAAGTGACTAATCTTAACAAGCTGTCACAAAGGAGCTCTAACCTTTACCGTAGCGAATACTCCCCCTAAAGCACGCACTGGCCCAAAGACAAAAATGTGATATTTCCATGGATTTAAATAGACAGACTATGTGCACATTACATTTTTTATTTTTGAGAGCAGTATTTCAAAGCACTGTTTTAAAGAAGGGCTTCAAGGACACAGTGATGAAGACAACAAAGACGGTGCTCTCTTGAGACAAAGGGCTATTAAATTGTGTCTCAACAGAAAACTCTCAAAAGTAAAAAGGGATTCCAAACAAAAACATCGGTAATAACTTATTTCCAAAGCTCACCACGAATTCAGATGGAATTCTAACAGTGTTCAGCACACACCTTGCCCCCATGTCTACAAAAATACAATCTTCCTGTAAAGTAAGGCTGTCAGAAATTTATCGGTACCTGGGGTCTTGGGTGATTATAAAGAAGAGGACATTAGTCCATTAGAGGACATAATTCCTCTTGCTGCTCAAACTTGGAAGAGCTTTGGGGGCCTTTGAAATATTGTGAGCCATTTTCTAACATAAGAATCCATGGGGGGGGAGGGAAATCCATAGTGTAGGCCAACAGAAGAAAGAAGAGTCATATTTAATGCCCTGGTCATCTCCTGGTATTAAGCCCAACTTATGAGAGGTCTCAAGAGGTCAGAAGCACTCAGGCTCCCTCTGCAGAAATCCAAGCACAAATCCACACAGCAGGTTAAGTTTGCATAAGAAAAGCAACTCCTCAGTGTCTTCCCCAAATGCTGCTTACAGAACAGCGCTGATTTTACAGGATGCCTGTTATCCCGAAGAATCTGCCGCAGCCCAGTGACAGTGGTGCTCTAGGATCTGCTAGCAATGCACCGGCGTGCCCAGGATAAGCCACCTACCTCGCTCCTCCGCCCCCAAGGACCAGCGCAATGGCGTTTCCAGTCAGAACACGAGCCAGGCGAGAAAAGTCAGAGTGACGATCCGGTGGTTTCTGGCATACGCGTTCGTACATCTCTATCTGCAGAAGGGAGGCAGAAGATGGTCATTCCAAAGGCACAGGGTAGAGTCTACGCTACCAGCCAACAACGTACTGTTAAAAAGTGCATAGCTGTTCTTCAAATGAAGACAGGGTTAATGAACTATCCAAACAGTTCTAGTGATCATATGCATCTCTCATACTTTCATAGTAGCTGGGAGAATTTCATTGTAGTACAGTATTTTCTTTGTAGCTATTTCTTTTCTTGACAAGGATTTGAAGTTACTGGGAAGCATCCCAAGCCTCTCTCTGCTTTACCTTTAGCATGATTTCCACAAGCGGGGGGATCCTCCCAATGAAAAGGACTCTACCGCATGTACACACCTATCTATATGACCCTGAGATAGTATTTACTGTCTTCAGCTAAGCCAAGCATGCATCCGTAAGGAAGATACGTGCCCCTTACCCCTATGTTTCCTACAGTAAATTGAGGCCAAACAGATTTAAGAGAACACTATCTGTGTCACAGTCAGTTGCAAATCAGAGTATCATGCAATAACATTATATCAGATTACCTTTGGTACATGGATTAGAAGTAAGGTACTACAGCTAAAGGACCAGCCACCAAAGCAGGAATCTCTTACCAGCTTGGGCAGGCTTCTTTTGGAAAAGACTCTGCGTGGACAGCGGAGATGAAGATGAGCAGAACACCAGCTCCGCATGTTGAGCCATTCCACAGTTCGGGAAGGGAGAGGCCCATCCTCCTTATGGAGCAGGACGAGCTGCTTCTGGGCTCGCACCGCAGTGTTCTCCAGCATCCTCTCCAGCTACAGCACATTATACGCACCAAAGAAATGGGGGTGTCAGGTATTTACTGCTCCAGTACCAGTTTAACAGAATACCTTATTGTGAAATACATATCTATACACACACATATCTATACACATCTGACCCCTATTCCTATCTGAATCTGCAGGCAACTATGCACACTAAGAACCCTCAAACAAGATTGATTTAGACAACTACGCTGTTAGCTGTGAGCTTACATGGCATACAGAACTCTAAAATCAAACAAGGACTCAAACCTGACTACTTAAAAATGAATGCTTTTCACCTAAAACATAGGCCATTAAATGCACAGCACAGACACACGCTGTTCATGCAAAATGAGATTGCTTCCCAAGTCATACTTAAGCCTAAAAATGTTCAGCATGCTTTGTTCTTTCACTTCCAATCAGATCACTTTTTACTCCTTGCATTCCTTATTTTTATTTCTTTTTTGTTGTTTTAGGCAACTGATGGCGACTCGCTTTTACTGTGCTTCCTGCCTCCCACATACAGTCATGAAGAACCAACACAAAGTGACACACAAGAACGCTGCAGATGGTACCAGTCCCAGGCTCTTTAGAGGTCAGACTCAGCACTTCACAATCCTAAAAAATCCACTTGTGACCTCATTTTTAAATTTCTTGCAGAATTTATGTGCCTGGATAAACAACTTCGGTAATAAAATATCAAAAATAAAAATAGATAGCAAGGGAAAAAAAATACAGCTTACAAGCTGTAATAAAATATATTAAGTTATTCACGTAATACAATTTATGTCTACTTTTTCCTAGGCACACACCATGAATTCCATCCAGGCAGAAAAGAATTTCTCTCTCTATCTGGATATCCTGCAAAGAAATTCTGGACAGAAACGCAAAGCTTCAAAGCAATCTGACTTTTGATTTACCACTGGCCAAAATGACTCTTTAGAAGAAAAGAACTTAGCTGGAAATACTTCTACATCAGACTTGCCATTTCAGAGGATCCTCATTCAATTCTTTTTCTATTTATAATACACATTTCTCAGGAATATTTCATTATTTATGCTTCACTGGGTATTAAACCCAGGAAAATTGATGAGTATGAAACAACCTCCTTTGATCTGGACTGTTAACACTGCAAATATGGGAAGGAGCTATTTCCCCACCTCTCCAACAGTAGGTTCCTGGTCTCCCAGCCCGACGATTAAGATGCAGTCAGCCTGACGGATGCAGCGTTGAGTCCAGGGAGTCAGGGTGCTGTCTGCCTGGTAGAGTACAATGCGGTGAATATCCTCCTGCTGTCCCAGCCAGCTGGTTAGTCGGTATTCACGGATACTGGGGACAGAAAAGAAAAAAAAAAAAAAAAATTAAAACGGTTTTATATCACACCTAACAGAGTAGAGAGAAATCTCACATGTCAAGCACAAAATCTGAAGGGCATCAGAGACCTGCATCTCTGGCTCATCCAGCCTAAGAACCTTATCTGCCCGCATTTCCAGGCTCATGCTGTCTTTATTTCTCCATCATTTATACCGTTAGATATGTACACAGAGGGAAGAGGATGCAGTGATGCCTAACTTCAGTAAGACTTCCACGGCGTCCCTAACAACAAGTACACAATACCCACTTGGAACAATTCAGCTTTTCCAATTTCACAAGTGAGAAAGTAACTATGGGAAAAAAAAAAAAAACACACACCCACATTTGAACCAAATACTCTCGAAACATTGTTGTCTCAAACACCTTGATGCGAAAGCACAATGTATGTTAGAACACAGGATTTTATTCCCAAACTGTCTATTTATAAGACCAGCATAGTATCTTTCTGCATTTTTTCGGAAGTAATAATGAGGGCAGGTACCTATCCAGCGCAGCAGAACCCAGTCGCTGTTTGATGTTATCACTGGTGAGCAGCAAAGCAGGACCTGGAAGAACAAGAAGTTTCCTGTGTGAACACCGGCCATGCGGCTCCTGACAAACTGTATTGAGAAAACGTAGCTACAACAAACGCGGTTCTGTGAACTCGCTTTGAAGCTCATGATGGATCAGTGCACTGATCAGAGTTGTTTTAGAAGAAAGAGCTGGCACAAGGTCTTCACAAAAGTTTTCGCACTTATCTGCAGTAACATCTTCCCATTCTCCACATTCCCAGAGCCCTGTTCCTGCATTAGCCACAACCTACAAGCTCTCTTTTACTGCGTTCCTCAGTGTCACGGAGGATGACAGTTTTACTGCAGCTGCGTTTTCACAAACACCCATTCAGAACATCACATACCTTTTGCAACCGCAGAAAGCCCAGGAATCTGATGTCAAAGAAAAAAGCTATTTCACCGACCTACTGAAATACGTAAGTTGTTCACCCTGCACCGAACCAACTCCCCAGCTGAATCCTAAAGCTCTCTATAGTAAGTACTACTTCTTCTTCAACATACCGACAGGGACCTATAGCACTACCAACCCCAAGGAGAAAGAGACTCTCAAATCTGCAGGGCACACTCCGATTCACACTCCTTCCACCGTAGAAATAGGCATGCACGCACATCTGGCAACAACATTATACTGGAGATGAGTTTTGGTGCACATAAAGTTTCTTGCAGGCACTTCGGTTTACTTTTCTTATTAGCAATTCTATTTCGTCAGCAGCAATACATGCCGCATGTGGTGGAGGTTGCAGAATAACTGCAGCTAAATACAAAAAAGCAAATAAAACGTAAGGGATTAACCTCATACCTAAAGAAAAGATTATCTGTCTCATATTGAGAGGGAAATTTATATTTACAAAACATGAAAGAGCAGTCACTTTGTATTAATGTTTTCATAATGTAATCCTTCATTTTTTCATTAATGAAAGAACTGAAATTTACGTACAAAATAACAAACCACTTAATTATGTGAGGTCTCTCAGGGCTTTAATAAAGCAGCATGGCTTAATGTGTTTAGTAAAAATCAAGGAACCACGAATGAACAACATGGTAAAAGGTCGCAATTTCACACTTTTATGCTCAAAAAGCAAAACCCACAAGTACAGTACCTGGAGCTGGCCATCCTGACCTTCAGGGCCAGCTCATTTACCCCACAATGCCCGATTCCTCCTGCAAAGACTTCACTCTGTTTTAACATACTTTAATGTTAGACTTGAAAAAAAAAAATTCAGAAGTATGATTTTTCGTCTTGTATTTTCAAACATCCAAATGATGTTTGCTCTTTGTTACACTGCTGATGAAGGAAGAGCAAACAAAAATGGACAAAAATATCCCGTAAGTGGAGACCAAAAGATAAAAAGTAAAAGCTGGTAAGAAAGCACAGAAAGGAGGATGACTTGAGAGTAGAATTTAATTTCCTCATCCTCCAATAGAAGTTTATGTAGTTGGTTCCTATGAAAGCAACCAGTCCAAAGTAGAGGGAATTGGTACATAAGCACGTCAAGACCTGAGCTGGTTTAACCTGCCCCTCACTCCTGCATCTCTGCTGCTCCTCCGTTCGTGCTGGCTGAACCGTCTGTTTGCAGGGAACAGACCCAGTGCTTGGGTGGGTTTTTACCACTGAATTTTTAACAGTGGTAGATTCTTTGATCTGGTTCACCATTCAGCCTCACAAACAGTTGGGCTAGCACAACTCTGGATGAGGTAATGGGATTAAGAGAGGTCTCCCAGAAGAAATACTCGTGACATTGCGTGCTATGAAGACAGCAAGGGAGAGAGGGCAGGTAAATTTTGAAAAAGCATTCAACAGCAGAGTTATCATTTGTGTTTATTAATATGTCAAAGTTCTCAGCCAAATAGAAATGATATGTAGACCAAATATTCTTCCAGGATATGTGACTTAGAAAGCTTTATGACAGCGGTGGAGGTTTAGTAGGCACAGACGAACAGACAGGAATGTAAAATGAGCTGAGGAATACAATAAAAATGTCAAGTAAGAGAGACTAACGACGAGGAGGGAACAGACTGCTGCACCTCCGCGTTGTTACCTCCCTGCACCCGGCCACTGAGATCCAAGACCATCAGCAAAGGCGCTTGGAGCACCCCGGACTGATCTGACGCACCAGAGGCACGTGCCCTAAGGGGAAGCCGTTAAACCCAGCGACCCAGCCAGCCAGAACACCTTTTATACAAGGCGAGAGGCAGGCGTTGTAGAGCTGGGGTACCTCTTTATGTTAGTCAAGGTGACGGCTACTTCACCCACAGATACTTTGAATGGGGACAACACATCCCCACCAAGCATCAAAAGAGCCTTGTGAGAGCCATATGACTTCAGAAATCATGTCCACTCACCTCACTTCTGTATCTGGAAAAGCAGCTGTTCACAGTGTAGGACACAAACACGTGTGTACAGACGGACACTCAGCTGTGCCAGCCTGGGAGGAGCCCGCCCAGCATTCCTGCTGCACACCGGCAGCGCGGGATGAAGATGCCCAGACCTTCATCCATCCCCAGCACAGAACATGGTGATGCTTCCAACTGCACCAACTCTGTTTTGCTTCAGAAATAACAACCATCTGCTCTACGCTTCCAATTTCTAGCAAGCTCCCAATTAATCAACCATTAAATAACCCTCCATTAATGTGATCAAGAACACCAACATATGTGTTCTCAAATGCATAAACCAGAATAACCAAAAGTCTTATTTCAACTAAGCTGCTGAGAGCAACGAAGTAATAAAATAAAAAAATTTAAAAAAAAAAAATAATTCTCAAGTACATATTCCTCAAACAGCCACACCAGCAGGCAGGAATGTCCAAGATGATGTGTTACCGCATCCTCAACACGCATTATCATAGTTACACACCATCATCTAGTGACGCTCTCTCCACACCTGACATCAGCCTCGCAGGCAATTAATTTACAGCTGCAGGTGGCATCATGAAACCATCCCTCCACCCCCCAGCAGCCGCCTGCACCCTGCAGCGACTGTTCTCTTCCAGTTGGATTAGACACGGAGTGAATAGCTCAAAGTTAAGAGCATAAGAGAGGTGATACGAGGTAACATTAAATATTTATCTAAGCTCAACAGTGTCTGCCTGCAACCAGCAGCAGATTGCTGAGGAAGAGTATTAGAGCAAGGAAAACTTAGTGACATTCTCCGAGCCTCCAGCGATTCGCAGTTCATTAATTTCTCAAGCCAGAGGTGGTGACTTTTAATAGCCCTTGGGGGATTTTGCTTTCAGCCAACTCGCTGGGATTCTGAATCCCGGCTTTTATGCGCTTCAGGTGAGAAAACTGCAGGGCAGCCGTCTTACCCCCAGGCACAGAGGATCGTGATTCATGGGGAAACCTCATGGAGCATCGGAATTGGTACTCCAGAGTCGTCTGTTTTTCAGTACAGAACTGCAATTCCGTGAAAGAGAAGTGAGGAGAAAAAAATGCTGGCAAGTATCAGAGGTTTAGTTCATTTTATCTTTTAAGAATAAAAGGCACTCAAGAAAAGGGTTGAGACAGCCCTTCAGCAAGGCTTCCAAGCTCAAATCTTGCCCCAGTAAGGAGACATAAGCATCACACGAGACAAAAAACACTTTCTTTCCAAAGATGAGCATGGTACTGACTTTGGTAATTTTTTCCACATAACACCAATTTGATAAGATATGCAGGAGTGGGAATGCAGATATCCTAGTTCTAAGTCTAATAAAACATGGTCAAAAAGTTGCCCAGAGAAATCAGAGGTCCAGATATCAAGAACTGATCTCTGGTGGTTAGAAATGGTTGCAAATGCACCTCACCTGGAAAAAATACTCACACAAAAAGATACCTCCAAAAGGCACTGTGGGAAACTTTTAGCACAGCAAACTTACTTGCCTGGACTTCATCAAAAGAGAATTTATATTTGGCCTAATAAAAGTCTACAAAATTATGTGTTAAAGAAACCGAACTGAGAAACAAGTTTGATGTCCCAGTGTCAGAAGATCTCGCCCAGCAAAAAATACCAAGATGTGCCAGGGTCCAGGCACCAAATTAAACACTTAACATTTAAATCTAATCTGTGTGTAAAGAAGGGAAATTCAGGCAGAACTACAATTAAAAACTCCAATAAATGATTAGTAAAGATATTTCGGTGAGCTTTCCAATATATCAGACATTTTTAGAAATTAAAAGAAAGCTTATATTTAAGGGGCAGAAAGGAAGGAGAGACACACATATGTTGGATTTGAATCCCTCTCTACTTCAGTTTGAAATTATATACCATCAGAGGGCTCCCACATATAATCAGAATTTGCACAGCCATGTGGTATCATTTAGCTGGTCTCAGTAAAAGCACAAGAAAAACAGTTAGGCAAATACTTTTTAAAAATCTGAATACTGCGGAAGAGCTTTTTGAAAAGAGATACCCTCAGCTCTACCAGGATTAAGGGGAAAAAATATTAATAACAAAAAGAGACATCACAGACCTTGTCCAGAATTCATCGGCATGGTTATGCTAACCTGAAACTTTGCACAGCAGTAAAACTTGCCCACCTTCGTGTCACTCCAGTTCAGAAATGGAAAATTCTGTCCCTGCTTTTTGCAAATTTTATATTCTACATCCTTTTCTTTGGAGACCCAAAGACCAAGATTCAAAGAAAGGGCTTTTACATTGAAGCATACAAGCAAACGGAGTGAGGAAGCAGTGATGTAGCCTCCAGTTCACCATGCAGGACTTCCCTGCTCTCTCCTCAACACTCAGATCGTATTTTACATTTATATTGTCTCAGGATGAAGGCAGATTCATGTAGAGTTATTGCTGTCAGATACCAAGTAACTGCTTCACTGTCCAGCTTTTAACAGAACAAACGCCATGGAAACATGAACATCCCTCAGAATATAATTGGGGCACAATCACACTGTCCAGAAACAGTATCTGAATTATCATAAACCACAGAAACACCAAATCTCAAAGAAACCAGCACAAATTGGTTGGATAGAGCTGTGGGTGGTACCACACGTTGATGCTCCCTGCATGCAGAATGCAGCATGACCTGGCCAGCCAGGCCAGCACGCTCTGGGGCCCAGAAAGCCCAGTATGGAGAGCAGTCTGGTCACCTGAGGTGTTCCCATTGCAAACTAAAAAAAACATAGCAATTTGAAAAAAAAAAATAAAATTAAACCCACACAACAGAATCAAGCAACCAAACCAATAAGTCCTGCCTTATTACAGGCAAAAGTGGGGGAGGGGAGGGAAGATTCTGAATACTTTTCCAATTATTGTGGACAGTATATATTAATTCCTGGTGTTATGAAGCTTCCACTACCCCACTGAGATATTCTATTTGTCATTATTTTTATACTCCTTTAATAATATGGAAGCAGTTAAAAATGACCAAAAAAAAAAAATCCTGTTAAATAGATTAACCTGCAACCAGCTCCAACTCATAGCACTGCCAACAGCTTTCTAATGCCAGTTCCAGGAAAAGAAAAACCATCCTCTAATCTAATTTTGCAGGTTGTGTTACAACCCAGTCTGCATCCCGACCACTCTCCCCGGGATGAAGGGCAGCCTCCTATTACTGCCCGCGTCCTCCTAATTTCTTCTATCCTCTTGTCTCCAACCTGCAGCAAGAGGATTCGAGGCATCACTGCAATATTCATCTAAGTTAATATTTTTCTAAAGTAATATATTAAGTTGCAAAAGAAAGCTAAAAACAACTGCTTTCACCCCACATAGTAAGGCTGCCCTCCACTGCTCTGGAACACATTTCAAGCCCAGAGCAATGAAACAAGATCGGTCAAATGTTAAGCCAATGTTAAATGGCAACATCCAATTACAACTTACAATTAAATAAAAAGTTTGTTCCAATAAAACCAAAAGGATAAACAACAAAAATACATCAATAGCAGCAAATCTACACCGCGAAACCCCTTATTTTCAAATTTAGGAACACAGGCACTGAAAGAGACTTCCTTAGGAGAAAGATTTTCAATTAAGCCTTCTCAAGCATATTAAATAGCACCTCTCATTTCCATAAATACGTTTAAGGTCTAATAGCAGTTGACAGCCAAACCCCAAGTGCCAAGCACCCAATTTGAGCGTTAGAAGCGGGTGAGTGCTCAGGTGGCAGAGCTCCAAGCTCCGGCACACCAGCCGCTCACCAAGGCCCTAATGCGAATCTTTTCACACAACATTTCAGTTTCCCCACATGTAAAACAGACACAGTTCTAATGGTCAGGCGAACACCAAGACAATGTATAAATACAATGAAATTTTGCTTCACAACGCTGACTCTACTACTCATTTCATTTTTTGATGTAAGAAGTCAGAAGAAAAACCATTCCAAAAACCAGCGCTATTCCTCACAGCAACGCACCATCTGGCACATCGCTCAGAGCACTTTGTCACGCACCAATAAAGAATACCCAAGCAATTTATAGCCACAGGATAAAGGAGAAAACACAAAAGCTACAAAAAAA
>JASVER010000051.1:824191-881681 GCA_030449065.1 Oceanodroma leucorhoa | reverse complement strand
AAAAAAAAAAAAAAAAATACAGCTTGCATGAAAAAACCCTCAGTGCTGTACAATATATAAACACGCAGAGGAGAGTAACGCCCCGGCAGAAGGTCACCCACTGTCTCCAGCATTGTGGGGCCGAATTAGCAACAGGCTGACCCGACGAACAGAGGCCATCGAGGCCAGGGAGCCTGGTCTACCAGCTGTGTTTTGAACCATACGGCTAGCTGTGTTTTCACACAACACTTTCCTCTTCCCACTGCAGCCGTCTGCTCCATTTTGGCAAGAACTTCAGATGCCAAGGTTGTATAGTACCATCTATAGCTGCCAAGCACTACACAAGCGTCAGTTTAGGAAAAGAGAAGAAAAAAGAAGGGTGAATGAGGAAAGGCCAAGTTATCATAACAAAACCCCTCATTTGTTACGTTCTAGTTGCTTTCAACTGGAATGGTTATTTTTATTCCAAACAGTCCATCTATGTACTTAAGTTTTTGTTTGTTTTATTTACAGGCTCTTAGCACTGTCACACATCAAAACAAGCTGGCAGCAGTCCATAAGAAGTACCCATTAGCAATATAACTACGGCTGAGATCTGTGCTCCGTTACGGATGTAAAATTTTTCTGCCACCTCAAAATAAGAGGAATCTTCAAACTCCCACAAATTAGTACTCACTGTAACACATCTCCACCATAAGATGCATACAAATTCATATTTCAAAAGATGAAAGAGTTCAAGCATCAACAGCTTTCTCCTGTGCCTGCTCACCTAGAAGATTTTTTAAGCAGAATAATAAGGGCCAGCTCCAGATACCCTTAAGGTCAAAAAGGAAATAACCAATAAATGTAAGCGGTTGTACCTCAAGCATCATGTAACCTGTACTTTTCAAAGTAATAAGCCGTGAGATAGCAGACTAACAATTCATCAAAGGACTACAGGAGATTTACTCAAGAGATCTGTGATAGGGTACAAGGATGAGAAGAGGATGTTCAGGAAATGTCAAACTGTAGTACCGAGCGTGAACTGAATTGTGAATTGAATATATGGTTTTGTAAGCAACTGGAACTTGCACACACAACTTCACCAATGGATAAAGCAATTAATGACTCAACTGTGAGCTGAATACGTGGTTTTGTGAGCATGAGACAGACAAACAAGCTGGCGACAACTGGGACAATCATTTAAGACTTAAGTTTGGACTTCCAGTGCCAACCTGGATCTCCTCGACAAGCTTCTTCCATCAAGTCTTACGCTTACCACTCACTGCGCTACCTCAACAAAAGAAAACTGCATAAGAAATTCTTTGCTGGATGGAGCTGTACAATTGCGGAAGACTGAAAGACTCTCAGACATGAAAGAGAGAGAGAACTGGACTCTCAGACAAGCACCGGTGGTGGGATTTGTCCACTGGAGTGCCTGCAGCCTTAGGAGTGCTGACGGCAGCCAAGGCGAGAGGCCAGACAGATTGGCTGGTATTTCTGAGTTATTAAGGCCACAAAGTTTTCCACTAAAATTAAATGCACATTAGGGATGGGAACAGAGAAGCAAGATGTCATGAAAAAGGCTGATCCTGAGCACTGCTGTACCGCTACCCCCCCAGTGCAGCATGAATCATAGAATCGTTAAGGTTGGAAAAGACCTTTAAGATCATCAAGTCCAACCATCAACCCAGCACCCAGGCCCACTAAACCATGTCCCAAAGCGCCACATCCACATGATTTTTGAATGTCTCCAGGGATGGTGACTCCACCACTTCCCTGGGCAGCCTGTTCCAGTGCTTGACTAGCCTTGAGGTGAAGAAATTTTTCCTAATGTCCAATCTAAACCTACCCTGGTGCAACTTGAGGCCATTTCCTCTCGTCCTATCGCTTGTTACTTGGGAGAAGACACCAACCCCCACCTCGCTACAGCCTCCTTTCAGGTAGTTGTAGAGAGCGATAAGGTCTCCCCTCAGCCTCCTCTTCTCCAGGCTGAACAACCCCAGCTCCCTCAGCCGCTCCT
Organism: Oceanodroma leucorhoa; assembly: GCA_030449065.1. Taxonomy (NCBI): domain Eukaryota; kingdom Metazoa; phylum Chordata; class Aves; order Procellariiformes; genus Oceanodroma; species Oceanodroma leucorhoa. The sequence continues at coordinate 879,700 of JASVER010000051.1, read as the reverse complement.
CATCAGACCTGTGCTCCAGACCCTTCACCAGCCTCGTCGCCCTTCTCTGGACACGCTCCAGCACCTCAATGTCCTTCTTGTAGTGAGGGGCCCAAAACTGAACACAGTATTCGAGGTGCGGCCTCACCAGTGCCGAGTACAGGGGCACGATCACCTCCCTGCTCCTGCTGGCCACACTATTCCTGACACAGGCCAGGATGCCGTTGGCCTTCTTGGCCGCCTGGGCACATGCCGGCTCATGTTCAGCCGGCCGTCGACCAGCACCCCCAGGTCCTTTTCCGCCGGGCAGCTTTCCAGCCACTCTTCCCCAAGCCTGGAGCGTTGCCTGGGGTTGTCGTGACCAAAGTGCAGGACCCGGCACTTGGCCTTGTTGAACCTCATGAATCCACCTTTCACTAATGACAGGTACCCGGCCATACTTCTGTAAAAAGATACGAAGCATTTATTTCCCGTCGTGCAGTAACATGTAAACACTTCTTACCCACAGCACTGAGAGCATGCTTGAGCTCCAGAGTAAAAGCCGTAAGTGGCACCTCTTCAGACACCGGCATAATTGCTACTGTGGAGAGATTGCTGGCAGGATTTCCGGCATCCCACTTGCTGCTCGAGCTGTGTAATCCAAGAGGATGACCTGTTCGAAGAGAAAAAACTTGCCATCAGCCAGCCCAGAAAGCTAGGTGTCAGTTGGTGGTTTTCAACTGTCAGGCAGCAAGGAAAGTGTCACTGAACTGCTTAACCTAAGATAAATGTAACGTCCTCCACATCACATAAAAGGAAAGAGTTCCCACATATTTCATTCGTAAGAGGATGAAGTTCAATTTCCGTTATTTTCGGCTGCTGACACAGCATGCGCGGGTAAAATTCAGGCAATGTTAAAAATATCTGGATGCCAGGAGCAGGTTAAATGCAATGTGCATTTACCTGACCTGTAAAGAAAAAGATACAAAGGCGCTTTGAATCACTTTAAAGGGCCACAACTTTGGAACAGGCATTGATTTAGCCCACAAGAGGAATCAGCTTAACTAACAAAACCCCAAAACCTGTGGTCAGTATCAAAATATTCCAAAAATTAACATTCACTTTTTATGGTATTTCTCATCAAGGAAATAAATACCTGTTTTCAACAAACGAAGTTCCTACAGGGAACGTGTATCTCCACCTGTTTTTACTTCTCTCCAAGATGGGAAAATGTGGAGCTTTACAGATATGTGCTTAGGCGTATTAAAATAAAATATGGAACCTCTGAAGTAGCTGAAAAGTGACTGTGGAAGTATCTCCAGTATAATATGGTAAGCTGAGTAAGGACAAAGAGCATGGGCAGAGGAAGGCATTTTTTGACAGACGCATGCAATGCATGTGACAAAGATTAAGATCTTCCTAGGTAGCTTATAACAGGAAAAGGTCAATGATAGGGGTGATCTACAAACCTTTTCTTTTCATTTTGATATGATTTCTTTTCTCTTTTAACTAAGCCTTCTCAGACAACCTTACTTTGGGGCTAACGCCTATCAACTCAGCTCCAAGTACACAATAAACTTAGTCATCTAAGTTAGGATTTAACGTCCTGCTTATCTCATTTCACCCAGCAAAGGCCTAAGATGCACCATTAAGATGAATTCTTGAGATGGACATGTGGAAGTACTTGATATACCACATGAAAACTCATTCAAAGTCTATATGTAAGATCGACAGTACACTGCAGGACACAAAGAAATATCAGATAAACTTATTTCAAGTCTATTCAGTGACTGAGTTATTCATTTCAAGTCTTCTAAAATAGCTCTGCACAGAACATTAAATAGTTTTTCTACTCTTTTTGGTGATCTTCAAGAAGATCTCTGTAGGTTCAAACAAGTTACACATCACTGCTCAACTCCTTCATCTTCACCAGTCCTTCCCTCCTCAGAACTTCAATGGCAATTCTCTGATTGAACTCCTATTACTAATTTTCCTCCCATTTTCTCCAGATCACATATTGCCCTATTTCCCAAGCAGTGTGGACTCTGTCCTAGGCCACGAAGGCATTTCACATGCACAAAAGTTCAAGTACAATTATCACTAGAGATTCGTACACAACTGATTGTGTACAGAAAGCTGAGCATGTAAAGAAAGAGCGGACTTTCAGATTCACTCCCCCAGACTGCTCCAAAACATGACAGTTGACTACCTCATTTTCAACCTCCTTGGAATACTGCAAAAACAGCAATAAAAGGAATTAAAAAACCCCAACCAAACAAAAAACAAACAACCCACAACAGCAAAGAACCCCACAACACCCTCTGTAGTTATCATGCATCTGTTCTCTTTTAAAAGCTGCTCAAGAAAATTTGGAACATTTCCTCCTACTCACTTCAGTCAGTAAATACACTTTGTTTTGCCTCTGCCACATACACAAAGCTTAAGAACCAACCCATAGCAGACTATTTCCTCTCAGACAATTCATTAAGATAATGCAAATACAGACATATTAAGTCAGTCTACACGCAGATGCCACTCAGAACGACTATCTGATTCAAGTCTATTACAGCTGCTATTTCCAATGCTCCCTTTGAGCTCTTCTCTTGCAAGAAATTTCCAGGAAATTTCACTGCACATATGCAGCGGTACTTTTCTATCTCAATTGCAAATCATTCCATTCCCACACTTAATTAACCATGCTCCGCCAAAAAAAAAATTGTACACACATATATCATAAAATCACCATTCACTTGTGACAACAGCTAAAATGTTTAGAGATGAATTCTCTTTTCAAGTATGCGCTTTCTGTTTCCAGATTTAACGATGTAAACCTAGCTCCAGGGAAGCACCAGCATCAATGGGAGCATCAACTCATCCAGGAATGAGTCTTACCTCCCTGCTGAAGACTGCCAAGAATCTTCTCGCCCAGCAAGTGAATAAGTCTAGTCACAACCTAGCAATGGGAGAGAAAGAAAAAAGAAAGGAAACAAACATTCAGACAGAATGTACTAAAAACCGTGCATCTAAATGGATACTTTCAAACTTTTGTAAGATGTTATATCTCAAGTTGAACCATACAGAGACAAGGTTTTATAACCATAGCTTCTTTCCTGGCTGTAACATATGGTGACTGATCATTTGTCTTGATTTCTTTTACCTTATTTTACTCTAATCCGGAAAAATAAGAAAACAAAACAAAACCAAAGAAGGCAGTATTTAACTTACTCTGGGAACAGAAGAAAAAAATCCAATTATTTTGGGAAACATGTCAAATTGCATTTTCAGCTCTCTTTTCTCTCTGCAGTGTGCTTGCACCTCTAAGTCACTCTCCCTATTCCGTGGCTGTTGCGCACCTCCACCTTCCGTAGGTACTAAAGGCTCAAAAAGGTTCCAGTCTGTATTCAGACACCCCACATAATCTTGCTTCCACCTGACCCCCTGTGAATTAGTCAGTGTTTACAGTAACCAATTTAAGACACCTGCAGAATCAGAACAAACTATCTAAGAAATTGCTTTCCCCCTCAACTCAGGTTTGCGTGGTACCTTTGAAGGGACAGATTTTTACCCAGCTTTTTTTCAACAGGACTTACATCGATAAAAAAAAATATTCAAATAGCCAAGCATATCTGAAAACTGACAAGCTTATCTCAACATTAACAATTAATAATTCCCAACAAGTAGTGCAGCAGAAGACTAATAATTTGCAATACCAAGGAATGATAGACTTGGAAAACGCATCGTTTATTCTGAAAAGCTATGCGCAAATGTTTTACCAAATAAGGAAAAGAGACATTTAAATGCATTAAGAATTAATAGAGCAGTCATTAGATACTCTCCCCCAGACAAATAATTCAAGGTCAGAATAACTCTAATCTTCAGGAGGACATAAAAACACCAAAAACCACAACAACAAAAGTTGTCCAAATTCTTAACAAGCTAAACAAGCAGCAACAAATGGCTACCTCGGATTTTGGACAAAGACACACAGTTCCCGTCAGAACAGGCACTTCAGGATGCATCTTTCAAATAAAAGACCATCTAAGCATCATGACAGGTCAGCATGCCCATCGGAATCATTTATATATCCTGCTTTAAAAAAAAAAAAAATACATTAAATTGCCCTAGACTACGAAACTCCACAGCTTTACTAAGCGCCAGTATTTTTTAAGCGTCTGAAGGAAGACGGGAGAAGAGCAAACAGGCAGCTTCCAACACAGTGCGACTTACAGTGGAGGGAGAAGTAAGAGCTAAACAACGTTATTTGAGCAATTTCTGTCCCATAGCCATAACTTCAAGTTCTTAAAGATGCCACATCAACCATCTCCTCAGTGATCCAAGAACAACTTCTTTAACGTTTCTCTTATTTGCACCAATAGTGGACACTGTGGTCCATACCCGCTTCGCCGAGGGCACCGATGCAGCACGACCGCTGCCACTAACGAGCAACGGCGGAACGAGGGCAGCTCCCGACGGCAGGCGAGCTCTCAGCCTCCTTTATCCTGGAATCTCAAACAGGATCTAAAATGCTTCCATTTGTCTGAAGTACAACAAGAGCTGATGATCACCCAGCTGACTCGTTACCACTTTAATAAGGGGCAAGATCTGCGGTTCCGAGATTCCATTAATGGCGTTGGGTGTAGCTACGGAAAATTGCCCCAACTTCGGGAGCAGGGAGGGCAAGAGGGAATTCTTAATAAAAATTATGAGACTGACTGCCCTTCCTAAAGGAGATAACGTGCCTCTCGAGAGCATTCGCTATTCCCAGCTCAGACGCATTCACCTAACAACCTGTATCTGCACACTAGGACTTCCCTTAAGCAGTTTTGGGAGGTGTTATGAACATTTTACACTTCTGAACCACTTTAAACGTCAGAATTTTACTTACTTACTAAAACTATCTCCTGTATTTATAACTTTTTCTGCTTTAGACAGCTAAGGAGAGCTCGAGCTAAATTAAAGAAAATGTCCAAGGTTAATGATGGAACTAAGAATAGAATCTATTGGTCTCATTTTCCAGCTGGCTGCTCCTATTACCAGGAAATATTATTTGCCTTGTTTGCTAGAGCAAACATTACAGCCTTGCTACGTATAGATATGGAAAAATTATTTCCCCGGTGACTTTGTAAGACAAGCAAATTGCTAACCATAACGGGATGAGTCACTCTGCCGCAGTCATGGCAACATCGAAGGAACATCAATTTGGGATCAGAGCTAAGAACTGGCCTGAGATTTCTTTGGCGTTTTATATTACATACACTAAATTCTCTTTCACAAAAAGGCAGTGTGTTCCTTTAAAAGAGACTTGTCCATCCGTCTGAGGGAGAAGTCGGTATAAATCACATCTCTTCATTGACAACAGACCCAAGCTTCAACGACTGACCTGCAGCCGTTACTGTGCAGAGCAGCTCTCACCAAATTCCGTACAAGTGGGAGAATTAAAAAAAAAAAAAAAAGATTAGCCTTCAGGTTTCCAAACCCCTTTATTCTAACCCCTCCAGTAACGTGGCACAAGAAGAAGGAGCAGCACAGCTAGATACAGCCCAAGAGACTATGACAAGGAAGCCAGGGGACCCAGGGAAGGACCTGGGGTGGCACGGAGGGGGCTGGTTTAGCTTGGCGAGGGGAGGAGGAGGAAACAAGCAGAAATTAGCCCTCGGGCTGGGGGGTCATGCACAGGGATTGCAGGGAAACAGAGTTACTCCAAGCATGCCTGGAAGAGACAGAGGCAGGAGAAAGGCAGACAACAAGGCACTGGCAAGGCAGGCACCTGGGCAGCGATTCTGCAGTCGCTTATTCCCACCCTACCTATTTAGCTGTATTTCGTAGGAGAAGCTCTGGGAATTGGCAGTGAGGGTTTGGGCAGAGGGGGAAGGCAGGAACTCTGGCAGCACTGCTAGGAAAACCAGATTGCCCTGGAAGAAACACTTGAGTTTTCAACCCTCCGGAGGTGCCACACAGCCTCCACGGCTGCCCCCAGCACAGCTGAGCCAGTGACGGATGCAGGTACTGATTTTCCAAAAGTAGGCAAGACTTCTACCCCCTCTCCCATGCAAATGCCCATCTTTCCTAAGCACGCTGCCAGAAGAGTGCAGAGCACTTCCCAGACATCGTACATGCAAAATCGTCTCGTTTCCAGAGTGCCACCGTCACCCAGGGCTAGACGCAGCCTTCACAGCACAGTCGGAAGCGGCTGGTGTGCTCATCGCCACGGCGCATCCCGGATTTTACAGTCTCTTCCAGCACCCATCCACCCCACCCTGCAAACATATGCCCCGCTCTCCACAGACACCGAGTCGCAGCCCAATCCGCTGGCACAGGATCAGGTGGTTTGGATTTAAGGTTTGAAGAAAAATCTGCACTGCAAAAAGGCGGCAGGTTGGAGTCCAGACTTATCCAAGAACAGCGGGAGGTTTCTAAATTAGGCGAAAGTCATTAATTGCGAAGTAAATGCAGCTTTTTGACCCCCTGTACTAGGGATAGAGCCAAACTTGTTTCAGTTTGAGGAAGTCGGATTTATCACTCCTCACGATTAGAAACCGCACTAGCAGTGAGCGGATCCTGCTCAGTTAATCACAGTTAATCACCAGTAACGAGAAGCAGACATGGATCAGGCACTTCTGTTGTGGGCCAGGCGCTGAAGCTGCCCCAGCGCAGGTTGAACCCGTCCCTGTGACGGAGCGCGCCTTCGCGCCCGCTGCTAAACGACTCGGAAAGCTCGCAAGGCTTTGCCAGCAACCTAAACATACAGCTACAAGGCGTGAGCCTGGACTCCGGAGCCATGGAGCCTGCTTGGGTCATGAAGACAACTAGGTCAACTTTCAAAAAAAACCAAAAAAAACACACCACAAAAAAACCACCACAAAACAACCAAAAAAAAACCCCACCAAAAAAAAAAAATCAAACCAAAAAACCAAAAGCAAACAAATATTCACTCTCCTGAGCTTATGCAAAAGACTTTTCAGGCCAGAAGGAAAAACCTAACCTTACAGGGTTAAAAAAACTGAGTATTTCTCCATCTCAAAAGCTACTTGGGATTCCAGGTGCATCAGTACCATTCTCCTAAAGCCCCAAAAACTCTCCTGCTCTCACAGACCCTACTGCAACTGTAAATTCATAATACCTGTCCCAAGGCAGAACATTCAGTTGAGACACGCATTTTGCAAGGGAAATAAAGTGTTGTTCCTCCTCCTTCCACCTACTCACCTTTTCAGATTAACTCACCAGAACACTTTTGTGCAGGTCAAAGCAGGATAAGGAGTATATCTCTTTCTCAAATGGCGTTAGAGAGCACTTTCCTCAGCACAATTCCACCTCTCTGACCCAGCTTACCACTTACCACCTCATCTACCTAGAAACATGATGTCTTCCTGGCTGTTTCTGAACCAACTCCATCCCCAGTAAGACCCACTCGAGCTCTCTTAGCAGCCTGCAATCTCCCCATATCGAACGTGAAAGTCTGCATCTGCTACAAAGAAGGATCTGGGAAACCATTAATTCTCCCTCTGCTTAACTACTGTTAAATTACTCAACAGACCTGCAGCCTCTGCATTGCAGGGCAAGGACTAAACTCACATTCCCAAGGGGACTTTATTTGCCTACTTTAGGATGACTAATTTCAGTTTCAAAACAAACACCCTTCAGCAATGGGGCCAGGCAGTATTACGGCTCTGCATCACCTGCTACGGGTGGTGCAAAGGCACAGCTGATGCTCCATCCATCTCAGGTCTTAGGTGTTATCCCGAGCACCACTTGCTTCACAGCTGGTGTAATTCCCACACAGCTAGTGCAATTCCCACTCTGCAGCATTGTATTTCCTAGAATCCTTTTAAATACATCAACCTATTACCCACACCTAGCTAATCTTCCAAGGCTGGGTTCTAGTTAAAGCTCTTGTCCAACTGTGAAACTTAAGAGTTGTTTTTCAATAAGCCCTTTTGAAAGTGATTTTCATGAGAATTCAGTTGTAAGATACTTGCTGATGCATATTTATTTCATTTCGTGAATAGTACGGATTGCTGGCAAATTGACTTTCTGCTAATAGATAATGATGGTACCAGACAAAGCTTTTTCCCACCTTAGCTAACTTTCAACAAAGCTGATTTAGAGAAATCATGGGAAAATTCCACAAAATCTACACCAATATCCAAATTCACAGTAACAAGTAATTGATGTAAAAGGTACTGTGTAGTACAAATCCATCTTTCTTAGAAGAAATAAAATTGAGAACAAAACCAAAACAATACATTCATCAACTCTGCCCCACGCTGCACTAAGGCTCAGGTTTAACTGTATGCTATTTTAAATCTAAGCAACAAAGCTCCTGTGCAAGAAGCAAAGAGCCAGTCCCTAGGAAGGGCAGTACCATCCCCCGTAAGTGGTGTCTTCTTGCGGGTCCCTGCTTTAGGAAACCAGCCTTGGCTAAAGTAGGCAGGGAGCAAGCCCCACGTGCCAGTGTGGATCCTGTACAACCAACAGATATATAGCTCTACAAATCTGAAGGTAGTTTTCCTTCCAAGTCTGTTCCGATCCTCTCTAGCGGATCCTCTACCACCACCCAGATCCAAGAGACCAGTGTTCTCACAGTGAACAAGACGGCTTGCAGGGGAGCTAAGGACTTCCTCTGGTGACTTTGAAGTTTGAAAATAAGACACTTAATAGTTAAGCCTTTAAAACTTCAAATCAGTCATCCAATAGGCCACCTTTAAATTAAATATGTTAAATAACAATTTATCAGTACCTTCACAGCAAGGTATTACAGACCTTCACATACATCTGTGATTTAGTTAAAGGACACGTAAAAGGGCTTTTTACCACACAGAGACCCAATGTGAATACGCTAGCATGGAAAACAGGGCTGCCAAGGGTTTTCTGTTCTACAAAGTAAATGCAATCGGGGTAAAATAGTAATAACAGCCATTTTATCTATACAAAATCACATAATAGCAGGTTCATTTCTGTGGAGCTCTTTCCGAGAGCTGAGATTATTCTCTATGAGCTTTCTTAAGGTTTTTTCTTTTTTGAGGGACAAGGCAGGAGGAGAGGTAAATTAGATCAACTTGAATAAAACCATGGCATTCTTGAAGCTTTAAATACACTCTGCTTGTCACAGAATCAGGGAGCTTAGCAAGGGGTCTCCGATTAAAACTTCCGACGGTTTGAGAAACGCTGTGACAAAGCAAATCTTAAATGCTCACTTGCAACAATTTCTGGCACCTTTACAAATGCCACTAAAGCATACAGAAGAACTGAAGCTTTATCCCGGGGCTGTTCGAGCTTCTAACGCTTGTGATCAATTGTGTCTTGAAGAAAAATGTCAGTCTTGCATCACTGCTATGACTAAGCACTCGCTCCTGCCCACCTCATGTCGGGGAGCTACAGCTGGCGACCACGCTTCCACTGAACATTTTTCTTCTCTCCTTTTCACATCCACTTCTCCTACAGTCAAGGAAAACTTACTTTAATGGGCCATGAGAACAAATACAGAAAAATCTAGAAGCGTGGCCTCTCCTGACCTATTCCACAGTGCCATATCAAGCTTAAATAATGTGATGCACAACATACACAGTGCCTGAGGGAAGCGTTTTGAAAAGAGGGCACATTACCGAACTCACTTTGTAAGGCAGATAGCCCTAGGGAAGGCTCCATCCCCTTCAGAAAAGCTCTGGTTAAAATACACATACAAAGATAGCAGGACTCGCTGCTCAAGGTGGATGATGGGTTCTGACTATATTTAAACCCCAAGGGCAGACTTAGAGAATTACAAGAAAGATGCAGAAAAACTCCATCTTTTCTAGCATGCATTTCTAGCATGCAAAAGGTCATCTTATATTTCACACATACCCCCCCCAGCTCCTCAGCAATTCCTCAGTGCAATTTCCATCAGCTACAGCAGGTCTAAATTTCAAGTTAGAATTACAAAAACAATCTCAGCTCAGTAGAGGCAAAGATAATCTATGAAATGTGATCCAAGTTACACACCGATGTTAGAATATCTCTGTAATCTGTTCACAAATCCTGCGCTCTCGCTACTGCTTTGAAACTGCTTTGCGGTGCCAAAAATCGTGAGCTGATTCTCTGTTCTACTTTTCAGAACCGAAGGCAGTGATGAAAATAGAAAGAATCAATTGCCTTTCACTCCTGCAACGCTGAAAAGCTTCAAGCAGCACCAGAAGCAAGCACGGAGGCTGTCAGAGGAGCAAACGCTCTCGCTGCTGAGTGCCCTGATGGCTACGCTGGAGCGCTGGGGCCCTCAGGCACGAGTCCTCAGAAAACAAAGGAGAAGTTTTGCACTGTGGACCCCTTTCGATTGGGAATGTCTAGGATGCCATATCCAGAGTGACTCAAGGTTGGGAGGCTTTCCTGGGAAGCTAGAAGATACAGATTTGACTTCTGCAGACTGAGCAGGATCTAGAAGTCAACATCTGTCATTTCTGGGCACATCCTCTGAAATTTTGGCTGTTACTTAGAACTGAGATTAGATTCCCCACGCTCACCCATCTGTTTCATCCCGCAGAATAACGGGAGCTATAGTGGGTCACACGAAAGATCCCAGCAGACCAGTATCCTGCCTCTGACAGGACCAAAGCAGATGCCCAGGGGAGAAGACAAAACAGAGGGCAAGCATACGGTGCTTCCCCAGGGATCAGCTGTGCAATTTTTCCAGATTGTACATCACAGCTCAAGGAACTTGAATTACTGTACGGACTAACAGAGCATGATATCCCTCATTTCACATTGTTCTCATTGGCAAGCACCACCCACGTTCACAATTTTCTTACCCATCAGGTAATATTTTCTTACAATGCATTCCATAGCTGGTGAAAAGTACACAGGACGAAGTCCCTCTGCTAACTCCTAGAATTTAAGGGTTCTTCACCCTTGACAGGAAAGAGTAAAGCTCAAGGGCAACTCATTGAAAGGGTAATTCAATCTCAGAAACCGCACGGTTCTTGGCTGTTAAGTTACACACTATTTAGGCTCTACGGAAGGTGCCAAGAGGAACACCAGAACAAAAGCAATTCTCCCTGGTGTGGGATTCCTCTGAACTGAGAGAACATTTCACCTGACTCAGGGGACAAGCACCCATGTTTGATCACTATTCCACCAAGTGAGACTCAGGTTAACTTAACCTTACCAGTCAGTAGGGGAGCACGTGTTTGACAGAGGCAGAGTTGATTTTTTGTATCCTAAAAGTTTTCTGATTTGCAGAGGATGAAGAGGGAAATCCTCCACCACACTGCTGAATCACAAGCTAGCTCTTGCTACCTACTCAATTATTTCAAAACTATTGCACCTGCTATCCCTTCATTTCTTTATTACTTCTGGTTGGATGGGGAAAACAACATCATAAATCCTGTGTATAAATCACTCTACTAGAATAACAGGAGAGAAAATAGGACAGAGAGAATTCATTTGGCCCATCCCCCTGCCCAGCACTAAGCACTACCTCAAAAGATAATTTTTTAAGAGGTTATAAAGACAAGTAACAATATTTTAGCCTTTCTAGGGAGTAGAATCAGCTTTTTCTTAATATCCAACTGCTGCAATTTCAGTACACTGCCATTTGCTCTATTCCAATACGGTGAGTATCTTATGCCCTTTCTATCAGAAGACAATTTTATACATTTGAAAATAGCTACCATGTCTACCCTTAACCTTTCTTTTTGCCTTTATACGTGTTGAGGTTCAATCCAGCAGGCAGCCAAACACCACACAGCCGCTCGCTCACTCCCCCTCCCCCCCCCCCAGTGGGATGGGGGAGAGAACTGGAAAAAAAAATCGTAAAATTTGTGGATTGAGATAAAGACAGTTTAATAGAACAGAAAAGGAAGGGATAATAATAATAATAACAGAATATACAAAATGAGTGATGCACAATGCAATTGCTCACCACCCACTGACCGATTATGGAGCCGCGATCACCACTTCCTGGACCATGCCCCCTATTTATATACTGAGCATGGCACCACCCGGTATGGAACACCCCGTTGGCCAGTTGGGTCAGCTGTCCTGGCTGTGCTCCCTCCCAGCTCCTCGTGCACCCGGCAGAGCATGGGAAGCCGTAAAGTCCTTGACTGGTAAACTGCTTAGCAACAACTAAGAACACCAGTGTGTTATCAACATTCTTCTCATACTAAATCCAAAACACAGCACTAGGAAGAAATTTAACTCTATCCCAGCTGAAACCAGGACAATAGGTTAATATTTCTAAACACCAGTCAGCTGCCTTTCTGTCCTCTAGACTCTCTTCATTTGGTCTGCCTCTTCCTTCAAATATGCTGCCACAGGCTGGTACTGAAGCTTTTCCAGTATTACAAAGAATGCAAGCATTTCTTCTTTCCAAAAAGCATTCTGTTAGCATAGGTTTTTTTTTTTTTGCAGCTGCATGAGACTGTTCAGGCATGGTCAGCTTTTGATCCTCCAATGCCTGAATCCTTCTTCTAAGAAATGGCCATCCAGACCCTTTTCTCTGTATGCAATTTATTAGTTTCCAGGTCAAAAACTTCTCTCCAGTATACTCCTTTAACTTTAAAGTTGGCTTTGTACTTTCTACTTGACTTCAAACTTTCTGCCCTATTGTTCTCCTCCATCACTTCAATCCTGTCTCACTTCTGTCCTTCCTCTCTTATGTGATGGACCTAACAGACAAAAAGATACAAGAACTTTGAGATGATATAAAAGAAGTATTTTAACTTAGGTTCTTAAGACAGTCTGAAAGAATTAGCTGCATAAATCACCAACTTCAAAGTCTATCTTACACTCCTATTTCTAATGCTTGTTCTAAAATAATCCAATAGTAAAAATATAAGCTCTCACATTTTTTATACCAGTTTAACATCTATTTAGAATTTGGAGATCTCAAACAGCAGTAATAATGCGTTTTTCTAACAACCTTTTTTACAACACATTTCCTTAAAAGATCTATTTCAGCATTTTGTTTCATTGCAACTAGTTAGCCAAACTATATGCAAGTCTAGAGAAAACTAATTCCGTATTCAAAAAGGTCAGGAATTTGAGGCTGATAGGCTGCACTCTTTAGACATGGGAAGACATTTGAATTCTATTACAAATAAATGTTTTGAATTGTACTATAGATGTAACAATCCAGCTCAACTTTAACTGCAAAGCAAAAAGATTCACATCTCCACAGAGAGCACTCTTCAGGGAAAACAATTCTGCCGACTGATAGAATAGGAAAAGCGAAGAGAGAGAGAAAGAGAGGGAGAAGAGACGCTGGAATCAATTCTTGCCCTGGACAAAAAGGCAGAATTAGAACACAGCCTCTGTGCAGATCAGCATTCAAGGCATTACTAGATATTACATGTTCAGTGCTTACTAGTACTTTACAGTTTAAATGTTTCCTAGTAACATGTAAAATCATCCATTATGTAAGGAGAACGGTGGTTTTAAATTCCAGCCGTCTCATTTCCTCACTTCCTTATCAGTCGCAAGGAGAGTGATATTTAAAAGGGCAACTCAAGACAGGATGCCACGCTGTCGTTAGGCGGCTTGTGGCTAGTTATGTACAGAAGTTGCACACTGCTACCAGTTCATAAATCCGGGCAGGAAATCTGTTCCATTAAATAGAGAACAGCAGAATCAGAGGACTATTCAAAAGAGATCCAGAGAACAGGAGTGCCTTAACAACCCACAACAGAAGTTCAGAAACACTTAAGCAAAAATAATGCTTACAGGGAAACCAGGAAGATTATTTTTCATTGACATAGCTTCTGAACACTTACTGCAATGATGAAATTATCCTAGCAATAATACAGACAAAACCCCCACAGGTTTTGTAATGTGAGAATGCATGAATACAGGCTTTATATTATACAGTTTAAAAAACAAATAAACAAAAACGTTATTATGGGTTGTAGGAAAGCAAAAGAATACAAGTATTTTAGTCAGATTTATTGCTTTTGCAGGTTTTTTTTTTTTTTAAGAAACCTGGTAAAATAAGTATATGTCTTAAAGACAGCAAAAAGAAAAATCAGAAATAATTTGAAGTAACAGCATTAAAGAATTGCCTTTAAGGCTAGTGCAATGATTTAGTGCTTAGTATAATGTCCCTGATGCACTTAGGGACAAAAGAATTAAATTTCAAGTCCGTCAGTCTCCAGATTTGCAGAAGAGAGGCACAATGTCAAGTGAATTAAAGATGATGGATGAGCTGATGGATGCAAAGGGAGCAATCACAGTCTTCAGGACACAGACAGATCTGGCAGTTGCAGAATGAGGACTGACAGCCTAAAATGCAAGGAAGAGGAAAGCCAACCCCCAAATATCAATGCTCTGGAAATGAAGATACATATAACCAAGTGCTGACTTCGAGTCCCAGCGAGCAAGACAAATGCGTAACAACATTTTGAAGTGATTTTAGAAGTCAAACTTTCATTTACTATCAATAGCACTAAGTGATTTCCACTTTGCATTTAGCAAATGTTTTTCCACTTTCCTGCATTTAGCATGAACTTCTTCCAGATACACAAAACAGCCCTGCAATAAAACAGGCTAAAATTGATTAGAAGATAAAGGAAGAGAAGCCAGTGAAAGTCTGGTGCAGATCAGATCAGGCAGACAAAGAGAACAAAATGTTTTCTCAGTATACATCAATCATACAAAAAACCCAGAGGACTTGGTGCTAACGGAGAGTTTTAGCTCCTCAGACATCTTTTGAGATAGACAGAAAATACTTTTAATTTTCTTACCTGGGGGAATTTGCGTTTGATAGATGTCAGCGCTCCCTCTGGGAGTTTGGCAAGTTCTGAATCTCTGACTGCGTGTACTGTCGTGGCTCTAGGTTGATGGGTTAATGCCTCTACCTGAAAAAGTGCATAGCCAAATCATTAAAGATAATTCACAACATGTTGCAAAAATCAAATATCAGGATGAAGAAACTGAACAATTCCCAAGAACCGGACTGTCATACTTGTTGCTCACACGCATTCGAAACAGAATGCTATTTCCCCCCAAGGGCGCTTAGCAAAGGCACATCCATCTGCAACAAGTATTAGCACCTATTTAATCCAAATCTCTCAGGTGCACGCTCTGCTATCCGACAGTCACAGGTTCCCACAGAACTAGAACCCATAGCACCAGACAGCCAGCATTACAAGAGAAAGTTTTGCTTTATCTTTTGCAAGCTCTCACACACTGGGCATCTCCAGAATAAGGATACGAACTGCTTTTAACGCTTGCCAGAACAACCACCAGAGGCACACAATCAACTCACCATCACAACAACGCTTATCTCTTTTACTCCATCATTTTTAATTGCCATCAGCCATCTAAGAGAATGGGAAACCCCACTTCTCTACTGCTTGCTTTCTTCTTTCCTCAATGCCACCCTGAAATACTTTCATTTTACTTTCAGAAGCTGAATGCCAACAACCTTGAAACAATCAAAATTAGAGAAAGGGATGAGGAGCAAATCAGCACATTTTGGCCACAAGTGAGTTTTGCTTTTCCAGGTTTTGGTTTGGGGTTTTGTTTGTTTGTTTGTTTGTTTGGTTTGGTTTTTTCCTTTTTTGTTTGTTTGGTTTTTTGTTTGGTTTTTTTTGTTTTGTTTTTGTTGGGGTTTTTTTTTTTTTTTTTTTACATATGCATGTGTTTCTCTGCCATGTATACAGGAAAACGTGTGACAGTATGCATCTACCTCAATAGTGCCCAATTATTTCACTTAGAAACATTTATTTTATTGACGGTGGAGTTTATAGAAGAAAATGACCATGCAATGAAAATTAATACAGGGATATTCTCCTTTACGGAGAGAATCTGACACAATACAAACTAAAAGCCTGCTCTGCAAAATGCAACTGTTCCCCGAATCCCCAACTGCACCAGCTGCAGGGCACTGGAGCCACCATCAGCTCTTATTTTGTTTAGAAATGCAGAAACCAAATTCCCTGGTGAAAGATCTTCACATGCTTAATGAGATAGCCTGCTAGGTG
This sequence comes from Oceanodroma leucorhoa, assembly GCA_030449065.1. Taxonomy (NCBI): domain Eukaryota; kingdom Metazoa; phylum Chordata; class Aves; order Procellariiformes; genus Oceanodroma; species Oceanodroma leucorhoa. The sequence goes on along the minus strand of JASVER010000051.1, from coordinate 863,792 downwards.
AGATGGCATCATTCAGAGCTCAGGCGTGAGCTACAACATTTAATTGCTTAGAAACAGCCTGGTACTCAGTTTTTGCAAGTTTTAGCAACAGGCAATGTTTACTGGGTTTAAAAACCCATAAATCAGTGTTTCGGAAAAAAAAAAAATGGTTGTCACTGTAGTAGCTGTAATTACTAAGGTTAAAACACAAGCAAAAACATTCTTCACTCTAACTGCAATTTAAGGACACTTACAATAAAACAAACATGACTTTTCATTTTAAGTTTTCCAGCAGAAGAAGAAACAGAAAATATAACAGCTTATAATTGTGTTTTGTTTTGGGGTTGATGGGGGGTTTTTGTTTGTTTTTGCACTTGTTTTCAGAATTAGTTCCAAAGCTTATACTTACAGCAAATTCCAACACAAGCAATGCTTTTATTGTAGAACGAGGGGCTCAGACACACAAAAAGTTCACACAATGTATAGAATGCCCTGTACAACGGCTGAGCTGTGCCGGGTGCCCAGGCATGTCCTTCTGCTCACAGGACAAGAAAATTAATTTAACACACACAACTCCATGAGCCCACTTCCAACAAGAGCGCCTTACTGGAAGACTACATGTGCACAAAATGGACAATTCAGACAGCCAGAACATCTACATCTCAAAAACTTGCAGTTAGTCCAGAAAGCTGAGATCAGGCTGCCAATATTAACTCTAGCTAGTACAGAAGAGTTTAATCAACACCAATTGCTATGCATGAAAAAGTGCACGAGTAAATTTATAGTAACTACATTTTGCAAGACCTAGCCTTTGTTTTTTGTTCAGATGCCAGGGATCTTTTGTTATGTAATCATATTTTAAACTAATGATATAGAAGGGGAAAAAAGGTCATGCCATCTTTGTACACACATTTACGGAGAGCCAAGTCCCCTTTAGGTTCCCCAAATGGCTGTATAAAGTCTTCTGTTTTATCTCTCTCCCCTACTACCAGCTTTTTATCACAGCTTTTGGCTCTGTAATTTAGCTTCCTTATCCTGAAAGCAGGTTAAGGGTTTCAATTGTTAAAATGATACCTTTCCTCTCAGCCAGTCATCACACGATTGAGTTTAATTTGTAAAAAGAAAAACACTCAAACTGTCTAACATCCTTTTTCACTCTTTTTGTGATATATGAGTGCATAAAATTAACTGTGCTCCAAAGGGCTCACAAGTCTTTCAGAAGAGATGAAATTTGTAAAAAAAGGGAATTAAATTTTAACTTCAAAACAAAGCCTCAGGGATTTTTTTTTTCTCCAAATTGTGCTTTGTCTTTTTGAATAGAACTGTACTTCATCCCTAGGCAGATCAGAGGGGAGGTGGAGACCTTTTTCAAACCTCCTTTAGAAGGAGCCATTCAAATCTCCAGAGCAAGTGGCATTTGCAACACCACCAGTCTTACGGACCCCTGCAATTGCAGGGAGTTTGTTGAATGTAATTCCCAACTGATTACAGAAGTTGGATCTTGTACTACTCTTACATACAGGGACTATATAAGTCTTGCCATTAGCTTTAATATTTTCATGCAAATACCCTCCGGTATTCTAGCATGGAAAATATCTAGGTCCCAGACACTGTACACCAAGAAATTCAAATTTTGCTTTCCCCTTGGACATTATAATCTCAGTTCCCAAATTCTAATTTTATTAGCTATCCCAAACTATTCATAAAATACTTCCTCTTCACTGGAAATGAGAGAGCTCTCATTCAACGTTTGGACCATCTGTAGGATTATTCTCAATCTTCACTACATTCTCACCTCTCCGCTCTTTACACCCTGTGGTTATATAGCGTTCTTTGCACTAGTTCTAGATGTTCTGCGTGAACACAGCTACAACATTTGCTCCAGTGCAAGAAAGAATCAGTGGACTCTTTCCCACTGCTTTTCAAATTCAAGTCAACAAGATATAGTTTGCTTGAGGCAATAGCACATCTCTGGTTCTCCTCCCGTAACATCCATTCCTTCTCCTTAGTAACAAGCCTCTAAACAAGTTCTGCCTCACTGCCCATTTCTGGTCTTCTCTTCCAATTTTTAATTCACCCATATGCCATCCTTGCTCTTCCTCTCTCTCTCAAACAATCCTCCAGTTTTCCTGGAGTTCACTGAAGGCTTGAGCCCATCACCTCTTCTGCTCTATCTGGACTGGCTGTTCTTCTCTTTGCCATCTTATTATCTAGTGGTGTTCGCTTTTCCCATGTTGTAAACTCAGCAAACCTACATTACACTTTGAAATCCGCCTCTCTCTGAAATCCAACTGCTATATCTTATTTTAGCAGTCATGCAAAAATGCTAAATGTTCCATCCATCGTGGACCTGTCTCCGAGGTCTACCCCTTGGCTCCTGGTTTACAGCAACCATCAACATCTCCTCTCTACCTCCATCACACTCTCAAGAATCTGTCCATCCATCGTTGCCTTTACTTCCGTTTCCTCTAAGAGCTCCATGAAGCAATGCCTCAAATGCTATTAGTAATTTGCATCAAGGAGTACATATCAATTTAGAGTGTTATATACTTTGTAATATTCACGATCAATTACAAGAACCACTATAGGTGATGGTCCTTCCTGCACTGTTGCAGTTCTGTTTTTCCTAACATTAACAAAAAGAAAAAAACCCACCGAACTATAAATAGACCTATGCTCTTTTTACTGATTCAGTTAATTCCGACAGCTAGGTTTCTCATATATTCTCCTAGTTCAGGACTAAATAGTGACAAAAACATGTACAATGCATCCATCATGTACAATGCGTATGATTCACAACCCTAGCTTATACATTCTTCACAAAGAAAAAGTGTTATTGCAAATCTTTTAAAAGGAGGGGAAAAAGCAATTTATATTCTCATGACCTCTTCTGACTTCATTTTCAACAGTCATCCCTAACAGTTCTTCTTACAGCTTTCCAGATTACACAATTGGAAAGTAAAAACTAGCAAGTGTCATCTACTGCAAGTTGGTTTAATTACTCCAAATTCCTTTTTGAGCTACATGCAACACATCACTTTGAATATTCGCTTAAGTGTGTGCATAGCCCCAGTGCAATAAGCACAGCTATTCTCACGCTTAGCCTTAAGCATCTCTGAGACTTCATGGAGGACTTGACCATAACTGGGGCTGTTTTATGTTAGTCTGTTTGCTGGCAATAAAACATTGCTTCTCCATACAAATTCAGCCTCACTTTAACAAATTATTGGGTGACTTTTCTAATAGGCAGCAAACAGTAAAATGCAAATAATTTCAAAATACAGTTTCTTCTGTAGATTATTTCTTTCCAAGTGAGTTTTCAAGTCTGCCCAGTGCAATAGTACATAGGTCCAGTCTGAATTAGTGACACAAGTCAACAAGATGATGTTTGTAGCCACAGGTCCATTTGCCCTGACCTTCAACCACTGGCACATTTACACACTCTTGTGGCTCTTCCTGTGCATTCCCTTCTCATCCACATTTCTTTTCATAATGTACTGCTTTCAGTTTCTCTTCCTTCATACCTACTATTCCACCCTTGAAATTTTTATTCTCTCATACATCACATTTCCTTCTCTCATATCAATCTTTTCCTTGCTACCACCTCACAAAAAGACGCAATCTTTCCACAGCAAGGGTACCCTGCATTTCGGCCCTTGCACTGACACCCCTTGGACACGATGCAGAAAGAGGGAGCAGCAGCCACAGAAATGAAAGCACCAGTTATAAGACGACCCTGGGAAGCAGGTTAGGACCCCAAAGATTATTAAATTATGTAGCTTAAACTCTTCATCTTCCAAATCCTCATTCATGAAAGCCACAATCGCCGCCTGTCAATTAGCCTGGCACTTGTAGGCTCAAGTTTTCATGTTCCCACAAGACGCTTTGGCAAGACCCAGCAGCCCACAAACACGCACCCTCTCACAAAAGAGCGTGCCAGGGAGATCGGTCAGGACACATCCAGCCATGCTTCAACGGAAGCAGCGTCATGTCACACAAGTGAGAACTCTGATAACAATCAAAATAGCAAAAAGGCATTTTCTCCTCTTCACCACAGACAGTTTCCAGCAGCATCAGTGGAGGGGGCACTGACTATCCCGAGCAGGGGTGCGACTGCACAGACACCCCGGCTGCCCACTGAAAAGACAAACGGCTCAGAGGTCCGTCTGCCAAAACCTCGCTCCCTCCTTACACAACGTCCACCCCGAACGGTGCCAGGCACTATGCAAAACCAACACCTCACCCAAAGGCACTGGGGAAGGACCGCCACAAGACAGCGGGAAACACAAGGGACAGGGATGAAATACACTGTGCGAGGAAGCGCAGATGCACCCATGGAGGCAGAAGAAGAAGAAATATCAACACTGACATCTGCTGATAGTTTAGGAGGTTCAAGGAAAGGGATAGGCAACAAGTCAGATGCGCAGGTACCAGGTAGCACACCCGTATCTCAACGGCCAACACAAGCACTGAACAGCACCGGCACAACAGACACACGCGCGTGGATTTTCACAGCAGCGTTTTTGCTAGACAAGGACAGGAGATGCTGCTGCTGCAACTGAAGACAGCATTGTAACACAATCAGTGTTACATGAAGGACAACCAAATGCTACACAAAACAATTTTTTTTCTGGTTTAAACAAGCTGCTCTCAGACCCTTCTGCAGCTCATTTGTACCTGAAGCAGCAGAGGATGCTAATCTCAAAGGTGTTTCCTCCAGCCATCAGTTCGGAAGGATCTGAAACATGAACTTGTTTGTATCAGAAAAGGACAGAGGAGGAGACACTGCTGGAAGCAATGAATGAGTGGGAAGAGCAACCAGACAAGCTGCAAATCGATGCTATTTGTGGGAGCAGTGCCAGCGGATGAATGCAGTACACCATGTACTCTTGAAAGTTGTTCTAACAACCACCTTCTGCAATATTTTGTGTGCCAAGTTAACCCCGTGACTGAGGACATCCAGCACTTCTGCTGTGCAGAAAGAAGAATCCAAACCTCCCTCTCTCATTTTTTAATATATCTATATAAAAAAAAAAACCACTTACATACATATACGCACACTCATACACAGAAGTCTTACTTTGTATGTCTAGATGTCTATGTGTAAGTGTATATATAAAACAGATGTAAAGATTAAATAAGACTGAGCTTGCTACCTTTTGTAATTAAGGCAGTGGGAGTCATGCTACAGGTTCTCCCAAAGGGACTGAGCCTGCATTTTGTGGCAGTGCAGTAATAGTCCTGTTGCAGTAGTGAACGTCATTAAGGGACAGAAAAGGGAAAGATTATAGCTGGGGAAGGGAACTGATAACAGTCCTACCTACTGTATTTGAGTTTCACTCCTTATATACATGTGGCTATAGGGAAGATGGGAAGTTGCATGCACGTTTTGCTCCCTTAATCCAACATCATAGTCAAAACACCACCAAAAACCATACCAAAAGCTATCCGAAGCACACACAAAACACCCAACAAATCCATCAAATTTATCCAGGTTGTTTGAAGAGTATCTGCAAGTGCAACATCACTTACAAGCATGCAGCATGCTCTTCTTACGGTGAAATTATACCTGAATTTCAACAGTGGAAGAAGAGATACCAACATGATGACCTGCTCAAATACTTCCCAACAAGGGAGAGATCTGATTGCCTTTGACTCAGCTTCACACCACAAGAACACCAAACCTGGCTGGAACTTTAGCAATATCCTTCCCCATCCTTCACTGCTGACTCTTCCCCCATAAATACTTTCCATCGCCTCTGCTGGACTCTGCTTCCCACTACTCGCTGCCCTCCAAGCATTTTCATGATGAAGGGCATCACACCTCTCTCTCTTACCCAATGACTCTTACTCAATGATGCTTGCCAGAAAGAAAAGTTCTAATCAAGAAAAAAAAAAAAAAATCTCTTTTGCTAACAACTTGTGCATTTTGCAAAGGTTAAAGGGGATGCAGTATTAACTCTCGCCATTCACAAGCCAGCCTAGTTCGATGCAGCATTTCTCAAAATGGAAGGGAGAAAGCAGCAGAAGGCAAGGGAAGTGCAATACTGTCCTGAAGGCAGATCAGAAGTTGTATCAAGAGATAGTTGATAACTGGACACTAGCAGTATTACCATCACAAGGGAGTTCAGCTGAAAGCAGGAGGGAGACACAAAATAGCTTGAGGAATGACAGTTTGATGTATTAAATCGCCTATCTGAAACCCAGCAGGTCACAATTTCTATGACTATCTGTCATCAAAGATCTTAATAGTCTCTAAAAAGAATTTGGCTAAGGAGGTAAAGCTCTCTGCAGTTTTATCTGCGGCAGCTACAAAGCCAAATGACTTACCCACATAACATTAATGCCAGATAATTTAACACCAGATCCTGTCAAAACTGTGCCTGTGGTTTTCCCAGCCAGCGATGAGACCCCTGAACTGTACCACAACAATTTTCGGTTACAAATGGTCTCTTACCTTCATCAGCTGTTAGAACTTGAGGCAAATAAAGCCAGAAGATAAATTGTTGTGGATAAAAGAATAAATTGTTGTAGAGAAAAGAGTCAGAAGAATAGACAGTACTCAGCAGCTCACACCGTCAGTGAAGATGCTGGTAGGAAACCGAGGTTCAGATGGCTCAGATCAGTGACTTCAATTCAGCCAAGAACACTCTCAAGACGGGTTTGGAAATCAGGACATCGAGCTTCGAATTTCAGTATGACAGCTCTGCAAATGTGAACTCGTTTCTCAGAGCTTCCTCCATTTCACTTTACTGCTGGTAAATACTAGGGGTTTTGTTGTTGTCTGGTTTGTGTTTTGGTTTGGGTTTTTGTTTGTTTGGCGGTTTTTGTTTGGGTTTTTTTTTTGGTGTGGGTTTTTTGTTTGTTTGTTTTTTAATACAATTTCACACCTAAGATACTGCTAGGAAAATAATAATTTTTAGTAAAGTATTACCAAGACAGACAGTGGAAAAGATGGAAGGAGAACACCTCCTTTCAGAAGCATGTCTTCCAGCTCAGTTCTTGGACCTCATCCGCCTCCAATCTCCACAAATACAGGCTATGGACAGAGAGTGCCTGAGGCACCACTAACCTGAGATCTGGGTTTTTTAGTGACTTAAAGCTTTAGAAACAGAAGAATTCAGAGTCTGAAAAAATTACATGCAACTAATCAGCAAATAACATCCACACACTTAAAAATGACAAAGTAAACCAGCCTTAACACAGTAGAACTTGCCCAGTTTTAGCGTGGTTGTCAAGGGTAGAATGATATTCAGCTGGCTTTGGGAGCGTCAAAAGACAGCGGCGTGTAATAACATTAATACTGATAAAGAACAGAAGCCTGACAAGTGTAATCCTGATGCTGGTGTGTTTCCTTTGAGGATTACCCAGCAATTAAAGATTTCTAACAGTGTTACATTTCAAAAGGACAATGCTCCAAATCCCTAAGGAAATCATAAGCCATTTACAGATTCTTCTTGGTTTTCAACTTTTTAGAGAGAAAAAAGCCATGCACATTTAACTGTATTAACAAGATGAACAGCTTAACATCTAAAAACACTAAAAAAGAGCCATTATTTCTAAAATGAAAAGCATGATTTCTTCCACAGCAGAACTGGTATGCCACAGCACCAGCAGATAAGGATTCCTTTTCTGCAATTTCTGCAATTTATCACTCATGCTGCCCTGCATTAAAAGAAAGCGTTAGTGCACAAATGCCTTTCTGCACTCGTTTTGCTATTTTGCTACCCAAAAACGACTGGGTATAATCCTACTAATAAGAAGGGGCATTCCGGTTGTTAAAAAGAAGCAGAAAGGATCTTGAATTAACCAAAACATTGCTGCAACTTTCCTGCTCCGTAGGGTATTTTTGAAAGCCGACTGGTTTGCTGGGAAGACACTGCAGACAACAGTTTTATCAGGCAGGTGGCTACCAATAAGTCTAGCTATAAACTACCTAAGAGCCCAGCTTTTAAAAATACTGTAAGTTCAACAGCTGTCACTGAGGCCCCTAAGAACTGCCTGGCATTTAGTCAGCTTACCAACACTGCAGCCATTCTTCAGGAACCCAATTAAGACAAAGTGTTGACTTGCATAAAAAGCTAATTGCATAGAAGGTTCTATCACATCCAGATATTTGAAGGGAGCAGGCAGTATACAAACAACTTTTATTCAGCAGGAGATTATTCTGCAAGATAGCTCTGTTGGTTTTTTTCCCTTCTCCTCACCCACTAGTGTCCTTCCAACAATGCAAAAAGCAAAGAACACCCATCTCAACAGATGCTTGGAGTTGTGATCCTGTAACCCATCTGGGACAACCTATTTTGCAGATTGTAAAAAAAATACTGAATAACTGCCCCAGTCTCATCAGCCGTGCTAGGGACAACACTGAATGTCAAAGCCCGGGCCATTTTGCCTGATATCGATAGGCATAACAAATAAAGGAATGAAAAGGAATCCTCTTTCTCAGACAACAATGTGTTAACAAGAGTAAAAACTACAATTTGCAGCAGTTAATCAAGATCAGAACTAAAGCAGCTACATCAAGAGAAAAAAAATGAGCGACTAATATAAGCATTTTAAACAAATAACTTAGTGAAGAGAAGCCCTTTCACTCTATCAACACACAGCAGGCTTTTCTGATTTCCTCTGGGGTCACCTGGGCATGGCAGAAGTGACTCTAGGAGAGTTTACCTTGCATTTTACCCTTTAGCTCGCATAACGGTTTAATAAAATTAACATTTCAACATTTTTCCACAAGTGCATCTGTAGCAAACGACACCAACAAATTAAAAGATTCCCCCCAAAATGGGTTAAATCATAGTCTCTAGACAACAGGACTTCTGTCATCTCTATTTCAAGTGGTCAACTGTATTTCAAATGGGAGGGATTTACCACCTTTGTCCTTTAAAAACTAGCTGGAAGGCCTTCAATCAAGTTTTGACTTGATTTGACCAGATACAGCAACGGGAGTTGCCCATCGATGGGGTCAGCAGCAGCAAGCCGCTGGCAGCGCCCCTCCAAAAAAGCTCCCAGGGAACAGGGATCATTTTCCCCTGACATAACTATCCTCGTCAGCTCTTCAACTAACCACACAGGGAAGGCAAACTTTAGTTTCTAATCTGTTCTTCCCCCCTGAATTGACGGACCTCAGAAATAGGTGCCACTGAGTCAGTATAAGGAACAAAACAGTTCGAGCGACAAGTTTAGCCTTGGGAGCACACGCCCATGCTTGAAAATTAACATCTTGTCTGAAGTCCTTCATTTTTCAGTGCTTTTCTTCTGAAAGCAGAAATGGCAGATACTCATCTCTTATGCATATGACACACAGCATTTTTAAAGTTCTGAGATAAAGGCAATAAACAAAAACATATCCACAACAAGATTCTTGTATTTAGTTAGTGCCCACAGTTCAGAATGACATGGGGGGTCTTGGAGGGGTTTCAGGGAGGAACATGCCATCAGTTGACCAAAATACCAATTACCAATACCAACTACTAATTTCATTCCCTGCAAGCACCTAGAATCCTCCAATTACTTTACCTTCAGGGAAAAAAACCCAACCCAACAGCAGGCTTTTAAAGGTTTACAACAGATCCTGCAGAAGGGGATAAACAAGTCTTTTTAAAAGGAAAAATGTCATTCTACTAATGCCCTCTGCAAAGAACGGCTACATTAATCTTGGCAATCTCTAGAAATCCTCCCCCATGTTTTCGAAAGACAGCCAGAGCATCGAGGTTCGTTCAGCAAATGGCAGCATGAGTCAGTGGGCCTGGGAGCCATGGGTAGGAAGGAGTAGATGACGTCCACGGAGTCACAAAAGTCTTCAAATGAATCATGTCATAACATGGATCCAGAAAAGTGGCTTATGGTTTAGACATAAACTATATGGGTATTTCTGTGTCCGTGCCTAGGGACACACCAGGAAACATGGCACTGTTACAGCAAACACGGCCCAGTCCCTCCACCAAATCAACCTCTCTCTCCTCACCAGATAAGCGGTTGAGCCAGCACGAAACGTTATGCCAAAACCAGCACTAGTGCTCGTATAGGAGGTAGCGTTCAGCCCATACACTCCACTGTCACTCAAAACTGCTTTCAGAAAGTATAACAGCTCTGTTGTTTTAACCTGGAAAACTCCAGAAGCTTGACAGTGGAGCTGCAGATCACTGTTGGTGAAAGAAAGCAGGGAAGCGAGCAGGAAAACACTTGTATGTGTCAAAACTGACAAACCCTCATTCACACACTAAAAGGCCTCATACCAGCATGATTAGTCACAAAAGACCTCAGCTTTTGTTCCTATCAAACCATGTCATTTTACCTTTAATGAGGTATCCCAAAGAGGGCGCCCAAAAAAGAAAAACAAAGAACAAAAATTTAAGAGTGTGCCTAGCTGCGAGAACAGACCTGCTTCTCCAAATACAGTCCCAAGCCAACAAAACTCCTCAGCCAGAAGTAGACTGATCTTGGGAAGATATCCTTAAATACTGTCCACGTATAACTCAATGAATATGGTGCAGTCACCAGTCCAGACTACCTTTGTCTTCTGCTGGGAGTATCACCAGAATTGCCTCTTATAGACTACTGCAGACACTTCTGAATGATATACAATTTATTTTAAAGTTACTGGACAAGTGAAAGTGAGCTGTGAACACACACTGGAAAGGTCCAGAGACTTCACCCTCCTTACCAGAAAACTTTTTACTTCTCTCAAGAAAAACTACTCAGATGTTAGGTCAGTTCCCAGCCTCACACAGTACACCAGACCTCTTGCCACAAACACTTTCCAATACAGATACCGGTCTGTGACCCCCCTGCCATCAGAGACAACCAGGTCTCACATGCTGATGTTGTACCCCTGCCCCAGCTACAGAGACAGAGTCCTCCATTATGGACATAGCCAGTGATCAAGGGAAAGAGGCAAGGTAGCAGCGGAGAACCTCTCGTACCAGCGGAGAACCTCTCGTACCAGCGGAGAACACTCAACTGCTGGATCATGCCACTTTCAAAAATACCCCCTTTTGCAATCAGCACAATCTTTAACCAGCTCTCTAAGGGAAACCAGCCTTGTACTCCTCCTTCCTCTTGATCTCTGTAAACAAGAATTTCTTCCCATACTACTAATAGCAACTCTCACGCTTTCTTTATTCAGAGGTACACTAATTCTGGCTGTAAACAGATAGACATTAAATGTTTAGTTTTCAGCTCAGAAAGCAGAAGAGGGCCTGAACAACAATCTCAGAACTTCAGAAACCTTCTAATTTTAAGTATAAAACTCAAACAAGCCATGTGTATTTTATGACGTAGGACTCCCATTTCAGTTGTTAACTAGGTCTGAGAAACAACAAATGAACATGGGAGAGAAATTAAACATGGATAAATACTACAATTTTGAAATCAGAAGTTGCTTTAATACCTTTTGATAACTGCACATTCCCTGACCAACCTGATGCAGCTTTGAAGTCAGCTCTGCTAACTCGGAGGGCATTGGACTATACACTTGCAGGGGCCCCAGCCAAACTCAATCTTTCTATGATACTAAATTTATTCAAACCAGTGTTTAATACACATTCCTGCAATCCTTCCTGAACTATTTTAACAGGCTGCTCTCCTCTCAATGTGAAAGAAAGTAACCCATATCACAAAAGAGCATTGCGCAGGGCTTTCTGTTTCTTTTTAAACCAAGTCTAATAATCCCATTCACGTATTATTATATAAAGTTTCTAGGTAGAAGGGATTTTCCATCTTTTCAACTTGTGAAAGTCCTTAACTAAGATTAACAATTGATCAGAGCAAGATTTTGTTTGTTTAGTGCGGAGTCAATACCAGTTTCTCAGCCGAACAATTCATTTTTGAAACTGTCTCTTACCACTCCAATTAAGTCTCCTCGTCCATATTCACCCGTCAGGTGCTTTTTTCCATCATCCATCCGTATGACTGAGCGAAGTCGACCATTCAACACAATGTACGTGCAGTCTGACTTGTCACCCTGCCTGCAGAAAGAATAATCAATAACGAGGATTAGTGAAGCATCTTTGCTCAGCAAATGCATCTAGAGCCTTTTAATAAGTTGATCATCTTTCCCCACCTGGCATAGAGGACATAGGAAAATGTTTAACCAACAGTTAAACATAACAAGCAAACAAGAAACTGAACAGGCATCTGTTAAAAGGTGACTTGGAAATACATTTAGTGTTTAAATGTGCACGACTGGTTAATGTTAGGTCCAGAAGCAGATGACTAGAATGCAAGTGGTCTCTAGGGTAGACAACAGGCTCGTTACTGGTTACAACAGGAGCTTGTTTTCACTGGAAGGTCAATATGGATGCATAGAGAAATTCTGCAGGTCAAAGAGACAAACCTCTGAGTGGCAAGGACTTGGATTATTCCTTTTGGTGCACACATCTTAGTCTATCAGGAAGGTTTTGCTATATCAAGTTTGCATGATTCAGAGTGCTGTTCGGCATGCAGTTTTCCAGCATAACCTAGTACACGGATGAAATGCCATACTTCTGGTAGTGGAGTTAAAACCAATGCAAGGAATTCCAGAAGATTTTGACAAGATTTTGACAGCTATGACTGCTTTGATGCACAAAGTAATCCAAAACTTCCATTAGCATTAGTGCTGCAGGTATAGTTATAAAAATTAAAATTACAATTATATAGAACACGTACTAAATTAGACGTTTATTCTCCCACCACTGCAGCAATGGTTCAAATGTATCCTAGCACAAAAAAAAAAAAAAAAAAAAAACAACAAAAAACAACAACAACAACCACCATAAAACTAAGTTTTCCCAAGGATAACTTTTGCCCCTTAAACAAAGTGCAGTGCCTATTCTCAATTTACTATTGAATAAGCCTAATTGAATCCCCTTTGAGTTTTTTTGTTTGTTTTAGAAAGGCTGAAAAACTCTTTGAGCAATAAATGTTCATGCCTTAACAATGCAGAAACTACCACCAGAACATACAACTGTCTATGTCTTGATCTATTATGTCACTTTAAAAGCTTGCTGAGACAACATAAAGCATGAGGAATAGTATGAAAGAATTTTAATAACACCTGGAGACAAGACACTGAAGCAATGTTGATGGGTACTGCAGAAAGAAAATAATCTCAAAATAGGCAAACAGATAAACCTGATGGAATGGTTGATAAATTCAGTCCAATGAGTTTCTTATTCTATATATCACCAAGGGAGCACAGCTCCTTAACTATGAAAACTTACATCTTCAACAGACAACATCCAATTTTGTCCACATCTCACCTGTAAACAGCTCGTCCAGCCTCAACCTCCATCCAATCCAGGGCAAAGTCAATTTGCCTGACAAACGGGGACATTCTCTTCACAACAGTGTGGGCCACACCAAGAACTACACTTGGCTGCTCCCGCATTATCCTAGGAGGGAGAAAAAAAAAAAAAAAAAGTTATTCAAGTACTTCCCCAGAATAGGAATAGATACACACAGGCACAACACCCCGAAGCAGCTGTTGCCAATGCAACTGGGCAGTTACACAGGCACTAATTTAGAAGTTAGTACATACCCATGTACACACTCCACTCTCGCCACAACCACACTACATCAGTGACGATTTGACAAAGTCCGGGGCTGGCCAGCCTGCCAACCTAGCCCAAATTAAACGTCACTCAAAGTTGACGCTGTCCTAGTAGCTAGTAGGGTGCTAGCTAGTCCTGCTGCCTGGCCCAATTCCCTTCTTTAAGTGAGCAGCGGGATGGATGGGAGCCATGCTAGCTCTTGTTTATGAGCCACCCTCCAAACCTCCCCTTCACCCAGGTCTCTTATAACCCAGGAAAATGTTCATACTGGCCGGAAGACTGTCCCTCCCTGCCATTCTGCACCTCTCAGTCTCTCACACTCGCAGTTTCCCCTAGATTTTATTTCAGGTCAGAACCTTATTTTTAAGAGCATCAGACTTCACATATAATAAGAGACCTGCTCTGTATTACAAATGTTCCCTTTTCCCTGTTGCAAAGACCACAAAGAACTGAAACATCTCCTAATAAAGCTTCTGATCTTCACGCTGAATCTTTCAAGTGATGCTTAAAGTCTTTAGTAGTAGAGATACCATGTAATTCAATACTTTTCCCGAACTGAAAGATTTTGAGAATGTTCTGCCAGTGATAACTGCAAACTTGACACTGACTGCGAGGCCCGAGGGAAATCGCTCTCAGACACCTGATAACTGCTCTGAATATCTTATTTCTCATTCTTCTTAGCCTAAAGATCACTGCATCCTGTTACCTTGTGAGTAAGCACTCAAATTCTTACTGAAGCACTACTCCACAGGAGTGAACTGATCACGCACATCTCTAAACACTGTACCTGTTAGGACATCTTATCTTTTCTGTTCCTGCGCAGCATCAAGAGCAATTGATGGCAGACTACTAAAAAACAGCTATTTCACAAGAGGCAGCACAATTCAGAGAGAAGTAGGTAAGTGTATGCAGACCTGGTACATGCAGTGCATGCAGATAGAGATGAGGGAGCTACATTAAAGCCACACATGGGCAGAAACAAAGAAGAGAAAACGATAAATACTTAGTACGTTTTCTGCATCAATGTTCTATGAATCAATGAAGATACCAGACTGCCATAAGACAATCTACTTAGGACACCCTGTGTATGCAGGAACTCTCACTAAGCACAAATCGTATGAGCTTCATATCTAGCTTCACACCCTAAAAAATAGGGGAGAGAAAGGCATGGAAAGAGCATTGTCAGTCTTTGTTCCCTAACTGAAATACGGTTCCCGTGGACCACTGTAACTTGGCAGAAATGAGAGAAAGCCCAAGTAGAGATCCATAATCCTAGAATGTGGTAACAAAAGCAAAACCACCAGGAGCCTGGACGAAGCACAGAAACTGCCCTGAAGTTTCTAAAACATAAGACCTCTCATTCATTAGTCCTACAGCGGCAGCAAGAGACCCAGAGCTAACAGTGACTACGGGTCAAGTGCAGCACACAGGGCACTGCAGGGAGCTTTCATGTTTATCTGTTCTCCTTACCCAACGCCTCAAATTACCACTTTTCGCAATAATGAAGCTTATAATTTCTTCAGCCGAAATCCCTGAATTTGAAACGGAAGAGATTCGTAGGCGTATATCCCTATTCCGTATGGAGCTCATCACACTCACACCCCTGCACTCATATGTGCTACTAGGCAAATTAAACGGAACACCAACTCGTGCATTTAGCACTGTTTAAAATCCAGCCCTCAAAACAGGATCACAAAAAAGCAGGACCGCTTTCCTTTCCTGCCCCTCTTCTTTCGTCCTGAGGTTTCCATGCCCTCCCCTGCCGTCTCCGACTCAAGATGCCTACAGACCACCTTGGTTTTGATAAGCTATTATTGCACGTGAAAACAACATGTTATCTTACAGAAACTTCACCACACTAACGTAACCTGGAGCAAAGGACAAAGGAGCTGGAAAAGGCACCCCAGGATAAGCACTAATACACAGACCACCCTAATCCCTCAAGACATGCAAAACACCCAGCCATATCCCGCTTCTCAGTTGATCTAAAAGTTAAATAAACCCCCTGAAAACTCCTGAATAGTTTAGCTCATTGTTTTTAGTCTACTTGCTTATTCAGCCCTCAAAGTCTCCTCCCACACAGGCTGTCTGCTGTGATCAATAAAAGCCATTTACTCCTTTTCCTCCCTCAAGATATGTATCCTAATACTTAATGCCTTCAAAATGTAAACTACTAACAGGCTGCTTTTATTTCCATCTGGGGCTCTCGGTTATTTCACTGAGTGCTACATAGCTTCTGCAAGAGTATTAGCATGGAAGGTAAAAGCCCACCCTTATGCACAAGAAGAGAAAAGCAGGGGGTTTTCCCCCTTTATCAGCCAGGTTTCCTTCCTTTCACCTGGGCTTTTTCATCTTTGCTTTTCTGCTTTGCACATGCCTGACACTGGGAAAATTAAAAGCCAGAGCTCTGTACTACAGAAACCTGTTCCTGAAGGGATCCTCAGTGTTCTTTATTAGAAAGCTCACCAAATACAGTGATGAGAAGGCTAAACTAGTGTCTGTGAAAGCCTGGGACTTACGCAGATATTCTTGTGGATGTGGATGCAATTTGATATTCAGCTTGGCTGGCAATACAAAATGAAAATCAATGCATTCCTGCTAATCTGGCAAATGCACATGATTAAGACTCTAAACTGTGAAATTTACTGAACCAGAAAATGTGACAGAGTCCCTAGTACTGCAGAGCCTGAACACAGTCCCTCAAGAGAGTCTGGTGACAACTTGATTACACCGTTCGTCAGGAGACACCAACAGTTGCAGCGTAGGCACTGCACACTTAATACATCAGTTCAGCAAAACAGCAAAGCTTTTAAGGTATATACTGTATAATTAGCTTGTGTCACCCCTATACTTAAACTCTACATTTACAGATAGCTATTTAGTCATGTTAATACCAGGTAAAAGGCTCCTGCCCCAAAGTTTCAGTGAAAAGGATTTAACCTGTTGTCCAACGTCCAACATGCAATTCTAAATTCCGGGCTACTTCCATTACTGTGCTCTTTGCCTAATGGCAACTATTGACCATGTTCTTTCTGCTTCACCCTCTCATTAATTATTGAGAAACAACACATACAGCGTTCCAGGGCAGCTCAACAAAAAAAGAGTACTATATTTGACAAGAAAGGAAGAAAGGAATTTTGGAGAATAACAGAGGTTCTTGTCAAATTTCTGCTGGTCAGTAAGTAAGATAAGAGCCAAAAAAAAAAAAAAATTAAAAAAAATAATCATTCCTGTGAGATTCTGAGCAAAGGAGAAAGCCTAACGTTGTAGGACTACGAGCACAGAATTTGGCACAAAAAGTGGAAAATAAACTTATTTCTAATCTTATCAACAAGTTTTTCTTTCTCATAGAGTTCAAAGGAAAAATGAATAAACTTGAAGAAACCTCATGCTTTTCAAAGACTTTCTACAATGACACGTTTAAATATGGGAACAGGAGTTAGAAGTGATATAAAACTTGGGTTTCAGGAGAAATTGTGAAGATGGAATGCTGGAAGATCACAGACATCATAAAATGCAGAGAACTGGCAATAAACTTTTTAAAGAAGAAAAAGAAAAATTTGCAAAGGTCCCAAAAATGATGACGAGGTGATAGAGTGGTGGGTTTGAGATCACTGACTGGTAAGGAGTTAATGGAAGCAAAAGGTAAGTTGGAATAAACAAGAGACAACTTGATTCTTGAGAGAAAAGAGAAAACTCAGGAAAACGAGCCCAAGCAAATGAGTCAATCCAGGACTGAATATCAAAACTGAAAAAGAAGAGGAAAAGGTAGAATCTGACTGGTTGGCTGAGACAACAAAGTGAAATCTAAAGTAAAAAACAAGTGAGAAAACAACAGTAGAAAAAGAAAGAAAGAAAAAGCAGGAGTTTAGAAGAAATAGATCTGATAGTGCATGGAATGGCACAAGTGGGGAACATCTATCAGAAATTAGGTCAAAGAGTTGACATCCACCGCACAGACCTAGAAGAACACAGCTAATCAACCAAGCACAATGCTGAGAACAGCGTGTTCAGTTTTATAGCATACAGCCTTTTGACTGAGGTGAAAAAACAAAAATCACAGAATAAGATTCTGTGGTGGAGTTGATTAGGAATACAAACAATTAGAACTATTTAGAAAGCAAGAAGTACACAGAAATGTACAACATAAAAGTGGCCTAGGAAACACAACCTCAAAAAGTCCTACACGTAACACAGGACTGATGGCACATTCAAGCAGAAGTTGAAAAAGGAGATTAGAAAAGGAAATAGAGGTATTTGACACAAATTATGTGCGTGAACTAATAGTAAGTCTTAACAATAGGATCATGGAATAAATCAAGAGCATTAATCATTAATATTGGACAATGAGCTAATCACAGTCATCATATCAGGTTTGGGTGTGTGCCTTGCAATTACGAAATACTTATAATACCTTTATAAGAAATACCTACACCCTTTAAGCATTAAGTCACAAAGTTATCTACTACTTCCAAAGTCCAGAAGGGAACCTGTCTTGCACAGGGGCATTATTCTTTGACCTATTCTATTAGTGAGCATCGAAAACCTACAGTTACACCAAGACCAATCATTCATAACACATCCAACACCCTGGGCTGTGTTTGGAAACAGAACTGGGGTGGTTCTCCAGCAAAAAGGAATAATGAATCCAAGATAAAGGGCCTGGCAAAGAAGCACTTAAAGCAGCAAAGTACAGGCTCTGGCCTGACTTCCTTACTTGGATTACGAAGTATATGAGTCTTGAGTCATAAATCACACCCCATTGGGTTAAGTGCTCTATAAACCTGGAGCAAAGGAGATACGACCATTTGATATTACCATGTTCCCTGCATTACCGCTTGCTGGAGATAAAGCCATCAGAGCTCATCTGGGCACTTAAAACTCTCACGTAAGCTATATGGTTTGCTACAGGATGTATTGTAGTAGTACTACGCCACACATACATCCACCACTCCCATTTGTTCCAAAGGGCCATAAAAAAAAAAAAAAAAAAAAAAAAAAAAAAAAAAAAAAAAAAAAAAAATCAATATATGTTTTCATGGCAGAACTCACTCATAGAAACAGGACTTGGAAATAGACAGGAAGCTGCAGTCTCGGTTGGCCTTGATGGTGAAAATCAGTGGTTCCCCAGTCAGGACAGCGAGCTGGCCTACGAGTTCTCCTGGATGGGTAATGAACAGACAGGTGTCCTCCTCCGAGTCTATCTTCCATTGGTACACGTGAAGCATCCCCGAGACCACAAAGCGAACATTAACATCCTGGAGAAAATGGAAAAAGAGCTCAGTAAAATCCCCAAAGATTTTAAAAGCAATTATCACAGTAACAGTACTATCATGACCGATCTGTTTTCCAGAAAGCTTATAGTTTTTGAACAATTGGGTGATAAAATAAGACACAATAGTGAATTATTAAAAGCAGGTTATGAATATTTAAAACTAAGCAGCCACAATGTTGAAAAATTTGTTTCTCTTGGTATGGTTATGAAAAACAAAGGCTGCATCTCTAAGATATCAAGAAATAACAACAGAACTGAGAATGGAGATAGTGGGGTAATCACAACAGCATGATGAGGGACATCGCAGTTCAGCAGAGCAGAATACAGCGGCACCATAACTAGAGCTGCCCCTCATCTGCTTTGCATAAGCTTGTCTATTTACACAGTAGTATTATAAATCAATCTTGTTACATCCTAAATACACTTTGCTAATAACGCTGGATTTCTACTGTATGGGGGGGAAAAATACCTTACTGCAACTGAGTGACGTCACCAAAAGCCCACAGTGCAGGGCATGAAAAAGGCCTGCCCAGTCTCCAGACCTCCTCAGGAAGGATGAAGATATGATACTCCACACCTTCTCATGAAGGTACATAAGAGCTGAAGACAGACAGGTACCAGATTTCCACTCTGGCTCTGGCTACACTGCTACTCTCTGTGGGCAGAAAGGCCGAGAGCTGGGATTGTTTCAGCTCGAGAAGAGAAGCTTTGGGAGGGGTCGGGGGGGATTTTTTTATTTATCATCAATGTGTATAAATACTTTATGGTGGGGGCAAAGACTGAGCCAGACTTACGTTCTCTCTACTCTCAGATGACACTCGCTCACCTGATCTCCCTGCCTCGACAGCACAGTCCCAGCAGAAGCCTGATGCAGCGTCACTTTGCCATTCAACAACGAAGGATCCTGGAGAAGAAAGGGGCAGGGGGTACAATTTACTTGTCGGTGCACATGTAAAGATCCGAGAATGTGAGGAAGCATTGAAATAAAGGAAATAAGAATAATAACTACTAAGACAATGTAATAAGTACTTGAATCTCTAAAATACGGTGCATGATTTTTATATTTCTGTACCCAACAAACATTTCTTCCAGGTTTTATTCATTTCAATTGATCGGACTTAGATTCTTAAGGATTTTATATTTGTCAGTTTTGCCCCCAGGCTCTTTTAAGGGTCTACAACAAGAAGAGGCCTATATCAGCTGGCAGGAAAATAATGAAATATGAAGTTATTTTCAAAGAAAGGTGAAACCAGAAGAGACTGTCTACATCATGGAGGAATTGGGCAAGATGATCTAACACTTGTTTATCACAGCCCTTCCCTGGTCACACAGCTCAGCTGTGCTGTGCATGCATAGCAGATTTTCACACACACTGTAGGCCAAAAGCTTCCCCAAAGTAATGAATTCTTGTGTGCACGCACACGTGGATCGCACAGGAGAGGGGGAACTTTCCTCCTGACTGAAGAGCACATGGGAGGGAAGGTCTTTCAAAAAGCCTGCCCTCAGTTTGGCCTCAACCCCAAACCCTTGCAATGGCAAGGAGCTGATCTGGTTAAGTGCATCAACTGATGAGAAGATTCCTTCCCAGCTCCAAAGCTGGTCACCACCATAATCCTGAGCAGGTAACGCAGACAACCATCATGCACAGAGAGAATTTCCCTTCACCTCAAAGAACTGCCCATACAATTTGGTGTCCCATGTGCAGTCAGTATCAAACCCTAATGCTTCAAGCCACCTTTGCTTCAGCAAAACTTTCACCCAAACCAGCAAATCTTCAAAAGCTCATCATTTTATTATCATCATCTGAATGGGTAGGGGCAAAAATGTAGGCTCAATTACGTGATTCTGGCTTTATGCTTAAGAGTGACAGTGCAGTCCCGGTGTCTCGCAGCTTAACCTCTGCAAGACAAAGCTGGACACTACTGTGTCCAGTGCTTTGCCACAGAGGTAGAACCACTAAAAGCAAGAGAGCTGCACGCACAGTAAAATACAATTCAGCACAAGCAGCACAGAAGAATCTGCCCATAGTCATTAACCTTATTGCCCCGAGAAAACAATATAATAGAGATATAAACATTTTACCATTGTAATTGTTATGCCAGGTTTATCCCTTTTCATTTTCGGTTGAAAAAAAAAAAAATAGAGCAAGTGAAATAATCAGAATTATTCTTTACAACTACAGCTGATAAAACGAACAGATTTTCATCAAAAACCAGTTTTCTTCAGACCAATCTGTTCCATGGGATCATATCCAATGCAAAGAACCTGACAAGCACCCGTCAAAATATTTCAGTTCAGCAGTATCAACTCAACTTATTTCTATGATATTTTTTCTATATTTATACATTTATGGTTGTATAAAGACAAAGTTTTAACTATGAAAGTATCTCACAGTAAGGGAATACAAGCTCCCTAATGAGCTCTACTTATCAACGGCTGGTTTGGCTGCATTAGCTCTAACAAAAATTGTTGCAATGATTTTCTTCATGTCTAAGGCTACTTAAGTATTGGAATAGATTGCACACAAAGCTGTGAAGTCCTCATCATTGGAGATCTTTAAGAACAGCTTAGACAAAAACCTGCCAGAAATGACTTAGCAATATTTGATTCTGCCTTGGGCATGAAAAGAAACTGAATGACCTTCAAGCAGTCCTTGAAATCCTGCTTTTCTGTGCTATTACTACCCTGATTAAGCAACAAAGGAGTCGACAAACAAGATCACAGACAAGATCCTTCCTGTCTAGTATCACCTTTCTTGAATGGGCAAGACTAGCAAACCCAAATTAAGCATTGCATAGTTACAGGGTTTGAGCTAAATAACTTTGCACTGATCTCCTCCAGCCTCCTCCAGCCACTAGCTTTTAGGAAAAGAAGTCGCTAGCACAACAAAATCAATTTCACAGCAAGTTTCTTTCTTTGTGTTACTATAATAAGTTAGCAGAGGGTTATGATGCAGAAGTGAAAGCACAAACCACTTATAAACAATACACAAAAGCAGTAATTAACTGGGACAAATAATTTTTTTGTCAAAGGAAGCGATTCAATTCCTTTATAACCCACGCAGAAGATACGCCCTGCAACATTTTTTGACTCTCGTATCAAAACTGCAGATAAAGCTGAAAACATGTAAAAGTTGTATGAGATTGAAAACCACTCATGACAGAGACCCAAGGAATTCAAGTTATTTAAAACAAAAGAAAAAAAAGAAAATCTTAATTTTGAAGTCAGATACCTAAAGGTCATTTGAAGTAATACTGCCTCTCTCCCATAGTAAATTATCCCCTCCTCTCTCTGTCTCATAAAACAAAACAAAACACCAAGCAACCAAAAAACAAAACACCACCATATGTCATCAAAACATCGTGATTTTATTCACACTGACTGGCTGCTCTGAAAAGTGACCTCTTAAAATGCCTCCAGCCAGCTAAGAAGTAAAAGATCTGAGCTAATATTTTAAGAGAAGAGCTTACAGAATTCATTTTCTTCCTTGATGTAAGTAGTATTGAACACAAATATTTTAAACAGTAAGATTTTTCTTCCATTGCCTGTAGAAGAATCAACTTTTGCTATCCTGCATAGAAAAAAAAAAATTAACATTGACCTTTAAGTGAGATTTCTGGCATTCGGCTACATTCCATCAGATTCTTATTTGCTTGTGAAAAACTGAGTTGCTGTAATATCAAAGTTTGAAAAGCCTACCTTATTTCATTATTATTTAGATCTTTGTGTTAAAAACACTGCTTATTAGATGCTGCACTTTAAGGATACTGTTCCAATTAACTTCAGCTCTAATCTGTTTACTTGTTAATTACTGAGAAATTTATTCTACATTTAAAAAAAAAAAGGTGCTGTAATCAGTAGCCTCAGTGATCTTGAAATTTTTGCTCATGATGCAATAGGTCTAAAAAGGAAGACATTGGTTGTATATTGGATACAAACTTTTGTCGCAAGAGGCATCTGAGGCCAGTCCTATCAAGAACAGAAGGCTGAACAGAACAGATGAAAGTACCCAGTCCTACTTTACTCCATCTGTAACAAGAATTTCTTCTAAAATAGTCTGTAGCCTTTCATGAGGATATAAATGCCTGAAAAAAAATGAAAATTAACGTAACAAGACAGTTAAGTCTCCTGCAGACTAAGAGCCAGTACTGCACCCCTTAGGCTAATGAGCGACAAGGTAGAGCACGTATCTCGAGCCTCACTACTGCTAGCTGAAAGATCACGACCAAGATTTTGAAGTTGCAAGGGGAATAATTTGGAAGTCAGCAGGCAATGTTAAAATCCAAAAGTAAAATCTTCTAAGTTCTAGCAAGTGTCGCTTGGTGAGAGCTCTTAAGGCAGAGGAGGAGGATGCAGCAGCTGTGCCCAGGCCTCTGGCAGCACCAACAGACTTGAGTTATTGAAATACATGCTGTAATAAAACTAGGATATCTCTGACTGATTTAGACAGATGTACAATTTTCCCAAATTGTCTGATTAGCTGCATGAACAGATACACCTCTGTAATGAAATGCAGCTGGAATCATAAGAACGATGAAAACAAACATTTTCATTCCTTCTTACAACACGAAGGTCATAAGCAGGGGCTGAGCTCAGTAACGACGACTGCGAGGGCACCAAGCTTAACTTGGACTGGGCATGGCACAGTCACTCAGCTGTGAAATGCACTCATAGCCAACGGCCAAACACAGAGATTCAATTCCAAAAATCAAACGAGGCACTCAGATGCTATGCCAACAGAATTAATAGATTCAGCAATCACCTGAACACCTTTATATAACTTCTTCACACAGTATGTGAGAGCATGAAATTACAAGGCAGCAGAAATTGCACGTTTACTTCTCACAGGGATAAATCCGTACACAGTGAGAAAAGATTCATGCAGTGCATTTCAGTATGGCCTTCTCAAATGGCAGAATAATTCAGATTTATTTCAGTCCTCCTAGTAACTTCAACAGACTAGAGAATAAAACATTCAGATAGTCTACAGTGTGCTAGGGAGACAATTTACTTTTTAGTGCCTGGCAGAATGAGATGAAAAGCAAAACCAAAGCCATTTCTTCCTGCAATAACTTACATCAAGTTTCATCAAGGTTGAAAGGTCTTTCTTTGCTGCTTCAATGATGGCATCAATGTATTTGCTATTACAGGAATCTTGCACAGTACTATAATGGAAAACCGCTGAAGGAGTTTCTGTCACCGTCACAGTCTTCTTCAATATCGACTGCAAAGAACAGATACACAACAAGTGTCAGTTTAGGTGTTATAATTGGCACCTACCCAGCAAAAACTTGCCGTATCATCTGTGTTCTCCATCCACCACGAGTGACCTGAAAAAAAAAGAAGCTAGGTTTCCAAAAAAGCAACAGCTTGTTAACTTCATTATCCTTTTATTTTTCTGCAAAGCTTGACGCTCAAGTCAAAGTTACTCATCACAGCTTGCAAAAGGGAAGAATAAGAGACTTTTCAGAAACCGGGCAGTTGCCAGCTCAATAGAACTAAACCTTGATCAACATCATATACAAAGATGGAGGAAAAGATAAAGTGTCTGTCAAGGTCACACTGAGCCACAGTTTCTCTTCAGATTTTGGTTTGCAGATTTATAATTCAAGAGCATTTTGGTGCTCTTAACTTCCAGGTCACTATTCATAAAAAAGCAGACCACAAAAAGAAAAACAGATTTATAAAACATGACTGAAAACCTACAGGAAGTTCACAGGCTGATACAAGTTTTTAATTCCTTGCTGCAAAGTAGTTCTTACAAATAAAGCATGGTCTGACAAATTCACCTTTCCAAATAATCCTTTTCATGAGTCAGAGGAAGGCAGTATCTAAAAATCAAGAAGTCGCATCAGTGCTTTCCCATTAATTGCCAAGGGAATCTCCATAGAGTTTCAAGATCTGCACTAAAAAGCCTAAACAGTCACCAAAACCTACTGAAACAACTCTAAGTTAAAACACACCAATACAAGACACCAAATATCACAACTTGTACAGAGTTGTAAGGGCAGCGTTTCGAAGTAAGGGAGAAAACATTTAAATTACTCAAAGAATAATGATGAGTAAGGAAGTACCACGCAAGAAACGTGCTGGAGTCTCCAAAGGAGAAGACCTACCTTGCCCACAACAGGACTGCTGGCGGTGTCCTCCAAGTCAAAGTGCACTCTGGCTCTTTCATACGCCATGTCCATGTCTGATTTTGCACCACTGGAATTATCTATCATAATATAAAAAAATCTTTTTTTAGGCACCTCCTTTATTACAGTTTCTCAGAAGTAGCAGATAGTACATAACGTCGAGCAGTTTTTTGTTTGTTTGTTTCTGAGGCTGAGGATAAAATAGAAAGCAGCATCCTCATATTCTTATTTATTTCCTAGTTCCTTTTGAACTTCCTAGAAGATCTGATGGGAACTTTAAAACTTCTCATCTGAGCTCATGTATACAATATGTCCCATGTATACAATTCTCACAGCCACTCTTGTACAGAGTACAATAATTATTTCGGGGTAGACAAAACAAGAGTCATTAGGATCTGAAGATTATCAGGAAGAGACAAACCCACCAGACAAATTTTCCTCATTGTTTTCAGGAAATTATTTTTATTAACCTTTTCCCAACTAAACCAAAGAACATTTTTGTACGCCATGTATTGCAAGAGCTTTCATAGGGAGAATATTAGGTTCAACAACTTCTTAAAGTCTCTCCATAGAAAGCATTCCCCCCCAATGCCTAAAATAATTTCAGATCTTTTCTACAATTTGTCCAAACTTTCAATGCACGTCATGTGCTGAGAGATACATAAGGAATTCCCTTACAGGTCTCACTTATTTAATTCATGAATTCGAAGTCACTAACAACTTCTATTCCTTACTTCCCAATTTTAATACATCTTAATTATATCAGCTCCTTGGCTGTCCCATCTGCCTTCCAGGAACTTATCCGAGATAATCAATAACACAAACGTAACTGGGAAACACTTCCTATTTAATTACCTTGAATAGGATACCCACATACCAGCCCGATGACGTACAGATGAGTTTAAGAATCATGCAGAGATTGCAATTTCCTTTAACAAACAAACCTACAATCATATCTATCATATTTCTATGCCTAATACATCTCAAAAATATACTGTATTCAGAAAAGTTTAAGTTTTCTCCCTTACGCCTTTTTCCTTCTGTTACTACATTGTTCTTATACTTTTGCTTTTTTAAATACAAATTGCTGCTCAAAAATAGGATGGGCCAGTAGGAGAAGCAATTGTCTTTCCTGACTGTTGAATTTTGTTACCTAATAAACTCTGAAAGGGCTCAAATTTTTAATTCTGAATTCCTTCCCCATCCCCCCCTCTACACACACACACTTGAGTTTGCCTAGGATTGCCCTGATCTTTGGAAAGCTGGCTTTTGGAAACATGGAGCTGCCCTATATTTACACCCTTGTTACATATGATCATGTGAAAGTATTACCCTCCCATGAACAGCTGTCTATAAATTTAATTTTAAAAATACAATTATTTTATTTCTGAAGGAGCTTGACTCCCATCTCCACCCCAGCTAGGACAATCCTACTGTCCCAAGGATTCAGATCTACCTCAGAGTACTCTCTTCCATGCTATCTACAAATATGAACAAAGCTTTGCATGCAGTAAATCCACATCTGCCACTGGGGTCATAACACCATTTAATGATCAGCCTCCAAACAAGAAACCCAACAAACTGACCCAAAAATTATCATCAGCAAAACTTACAAACCGTAAGACCCTAAATTAGTCACAAACAAAAAAGATGGGACAGTACAAATAGCAGCATGGAACTCCATATGGGCTGATTTGACTACCTGTCAATTATACTGCCCCACAAATCACAGTAATTACTAAGTCCCAATACACCAAGTGCATTTTAAATCTAAACACACACTTCTCAGGTTAAACCTAAATAGTCTGACAATGGGCATGTAGGCATGAAAAGCATCCTCTACATAGCTCTGCATATTAAAAAAATCAGAGCGAGGAAAAAGAGGCAGCATGCTACGAGTGAAAGCCTATGTCTACTAGACTTCTATTCAAAGTAGAAGTCTTCACCTCGGTCGTAGATATAAGCTTCCCACACAGTGATTAATTAAACTGCCTTGTTGCTCAAATGGGAGTTAGAAGGGATACAGCAGAACAAGCTTTAACTAGAACCGTTGAGTCAAAAGAACAGAAGGCAGTGGGAAACTCAGGAGTGGAATGCAATCCTGTTTGATGAACACATGCTTGCTGGTATCCCACACACTGCTGGTATGGAAGTCACTGCAAAAACAATGGCAACTGCCATCGTTCCTGGCAGTATTTCAGCTGCCTCTTTCCTTCCAAGTCTCGCTCACTGAACTACCTGCTTTTCCTAATGCAGGGGGTCCTACGCTCCTGCACGTATGCTGTAGCATCATGGCTTCAGTTTTGAAGAAGGAAAAGTGGCTTCTCTTCACTCTTGATAAAAAAAACCCAACAAACAAACCAATAAAAGATAACTGCTATTTAACCTTAAAAAAATTAAGTTGGGAACACTTACTTCCAGGAACAATAAAACTGATGAAGTTAGCACATACAAAAGATCCCATTGTTTTATTTCGTTCATCTAATTCTTCTGCCCACCAGCCCAGATACTCCACATGACTTAATTACATCTTTCTCCACATAAAGGGTTAATTTACTTAAAAAGGAGACTAGCCTAAGTTGGCAGGATCGTATTTCCTCATCTACACAACTGCTATGTTTCAAGTTAGATAGCTATACAAAAAACAGAGGAACAAATTACACCCCAAGCCCAGGAGCAACTGAGGCAAAAATGTTTTCCCCAAAGTAATTTTTAGCAGTTTTTATTAATTCTAATGAGCCAAGCAAATCAAAGAGATGCTGGGATAATAGCACCTGTCTGACTCTAATAACAGACAGTTCTCTTTTCTCTGAATCAGTAATAAACATAATCAATATTCCCACAGAGTCTGAACAGACAGTAGGTAGTGGAATAGAATCTGAAGCAAGATCTTGATCTTTTCATTACAGACATCAAGATACTTTCCGTGC
Source organism: Oceanodroma leucorhoa (assembly GCA_030449065.1). Lineage (NCBI taxonomy): Eukaryota > Metazoa > Chordata > Aves > Procellariiformes > Oceanodroma > Oceanodroma leucorhoa. The sequence goes on along the minus strand of JASVER010000051.1, from coordinate 835,933 downwards.
AAGCTAAACAGTGACTGTAACCTCAGTGCAGTGAACAGAAATCAGCTCCGTTAACTGAGGCAAATCATAATTACCCAATTAGATATGCTCCTTCTGTCAGTAAAAATTAATTTTCTCCCTCTGCTAAGCTCTGTGTACCCTGACATAACTCTTATGACACACAAAAGGAGAAAGGAAGGACAAATGGACATATTCACTGTTAAGTATGCAGGGATCCTTCCACATAAAAGCTTCTAAGAACACGCATGGACTCTACCTTAAAAGTGTTACAGGGCTGCATAGGCAGATCTCACTGAACTACTTTATTTACCTGGGGGAAAAATGGCTGTGTTCAGAGTAAGCATCACTGAATTCACCACTGAATCAAGTCTGCTGGTACATTTTATAATGCATAGTGCAAAACCACCTAACACACATGAAAATAAAGCCACGTCTTGCATGGGTCACTTCAATATTTTCCCTTCATTTGTTTCCCTGGTTCAGAAAAATGATCTACTTATCACTAGCTAAAATCCTACTTCTCTGCCACATCCATCCCTCTGGACAGTAACATGGAAGTTACGAAGAACTGTAACTGGGACATTGTACATTTGCATAGCAGAAACTGAAGAGAAAGTGAAACAACTCTATATTGTTAAAAATTAAGCAAGATGTAAGAAACCCTACTACCCATTCTTCTCTTCTCTACATACCACCAACTTAACTTGATGGCAACAAGTGTTAGAAACCTTACATTGGGAAAAGCTCTCAATGCTGAGGGCTCCCTCAGCCTGTCTCCCTCCTCTCTCCTTCTCTTCGTATTCTCAAACCCGTCAGAGTATGTTATCTCCTAAACCATTTAATAGTCAATGTAAGCAATACATGTACCTTCTAATGTATCCAGGGTACCTTTTTCCACAGATTAAACTCTATATGAGTTTCTCTATTAACAGTATCTCCATAATGACTACAGTATCTAAGCATGACCTTACAACTACCTCAAGATGGTTAGTTTGGTACTCAGCTAACGATAGACAGATTCCTTCCTTTTACGGTTCACCCAAGAAGTTCCAGTTTCTCTACCTTGAGCATAAAGCTAACCTGAACAACTGGCTCAGAGGAAGATGTCTACAGTGGAGATGACTGAAGTTCACTGAAATGAATACTGCAGCATCAAAACAGCTCAGCCTCATAAATGTCTCATCAGAGCATTCAATGATAAATCACCTTTATTAGCCACTCAAAAAACATTCCTCTAAAAGCAACAAAGCCATGTAATGTGCTCTTCGGGACAATCAGCCAAGCAAGAATTGTGTGTCAACTTTTGCATGAAAGATGATAGCATATCATCATAACTCACTTTGTTTCAGTTATATCAATTAATAAGGCTCTTCATTTGCAGGTGTCTCAGTAGCCAAATTACTCTATGTTCCCAATGGCTAATAAAGACAGCAGGAGAATGCTCTCTTAGATAATAATCCATTTGTTACTTCAGAAAATAAATTTTTTACAAATGAGTTAGGAAGCAGTACTACTGCAAGATAATTATCCAACATAAACAGGAAGATAATCTAACCCAGTGCTCCAGAGAGCATCTGTCTTCCCCCATATGATTAGATACATTACATATTTCCCACAATTTTGCCAAGCACTACTTACTAGAAGCCTCTGCAGACCCTGCACAGGGAGGTGCAGAAAGGCTTCTTCTGAAAACAAGCTCAGAGTTTTCTGTACCAGAGATCTTCAAGGTATCTGAAATTTAGAAACAAGTTATGAAAATGTAAACACACGGTACTCCCTAATAAAGTAAGTTTCACTGACAGCAAGAACCTCTCCCTACCCACTTTTAAAACTTAAAGGCTGTGTTAAAAGTTTTGAAACACCGATGTTAAACATTGTTTAAACCTGCTTCCCGCTTTTGATTTAATTAGAAAAGTTTTCAGGTTCAGAGGCAAAATTCAACTCAATCTATTTTCCTAAGTTCAGCTTCCATACTGACACTTCAACCCAAAAGCCTACACGTATCCTGCAATTATTCTGCTACTACCTAGAGTGTAGAATTTTCACAGCTCCCCCTGTGAAGTCAACATCAGGAGCCACTTTTTCCCTCCCCCTCGATATCATTAACAACACAGTAATAATTTCCTATTAAAGCTAAGGACTATCCAAAAACTTCAAACCTGAAACTCGTTTAAGATAAACCCCAACTACTCTAATCAAATAAAAATCCTCTGATGAATAGCACAACAATTAAAGAACATCACAAAGGACAGTTACTACACATTTCCAGAAATATTACCTATTTCCAGTGCTTCCCCAGCCTTTTCAAACTTTTCTCCACGATCTTCCTCTGATACATTAGACACTTGTCTTTTTACCGCTTTGCTCGAACTTCCTCCGGATGTTACACTGGCCACAGAGATCAGTGGGATGGCTTGGCTCTGCTGCAAGCAGCAAGGTGAAAAGGCAAACATAAAACACACACCCACGCATGTTAAACAGGACTGGACCCTGTACTGACCCCTGGGTACTTCTCCCAGTCGTGGTGATCAATCAAAGACTATCGAGGGTGGCCTTGCAATGGTATCTGCCAGCTCCCTCAGCACTCCTAGGTGCATCCCATCATGGCCCATGGACTTACGTATGTCCATTTTGCTTAAGTATTCCCTGACCTGATGCTCTTCTACCAAGGGTACATCATCCTTTGCACTGTTACAGGTACAAGTGACTCAGTATCATTAACACATCAGGACTTGCCGAAACATACTGAGGTACTTGCACAGTGATGCACGTACACCAGTTTGGAGTGATGCACTTCTTCAAACTTTTGAAACTTAAGCTTGTCCCCCTCCCCCCAATTCCCCAGGCATCAGTGTAGGCTAGACTTTATGGGCTGGTTATAGCAAATACCTTACTCCTCAAGTACTGTCATTATTAAATTAATATATAACATTTGCTTTACGATCTTCTGAAAAAAGGAAAACCTCTCTGTGCCAAGTCACAGACAGGCTGCATAGCGAGAGCAGACAAAATGTACCCCAAACTTACACAGTTGAAGAGCTCAGTAGTCAGACCAAGGTAGTTGTGCAAAGCGAGGAATGTCACTCTCTGTAGCCTTACCATGATGATCTAGAAATGGCAAATCAAGAAGCAACAGGAATGGATTTAGTATTCTCCCACACACATTCTTGCATTTAAATACAGTTATGTACCAGAGTACCTGAAGGCACTTTATAAAATACCGTACCCTAAGCTGAAATTCCTTTTTAGCAGTTGATAAATTGAAGCAAAGATAGATTCAATCATTTTGATTTACCAAAGACTTCATAATCATTTGATGGCACAAGAATCCAAAGCCTTATTTCCAAACACCAAATAATGCTTTTTGCTTTCTGTAAACTTTAATGATGAACACGCCTTGAAATAAATGCATTTGCTTCTATTTTCCCCACCCCCTCATTAAAAAAAATATTTCAGCTTTCCCCATACAGAGCCTGTGCTACTGCTGTACAAACACTGTAAACTAGAATAAGACATCACTGCCACCTGACCTTCCTCTGCCCTGGCAACTTATTCCCACTCTTAAGCCATCCTCTCTTTTGTATCAGCTCTCACAGAGCAAATTAAATTGGTATAATGATCTGTTCTCCTCAGCCATCAATATTAGGAGGTTCATGTGTCACTCATAAATCATCCAGATACCAGAACAGTTTGCAAGGACAGAAAGATTTAGAACTGATAGTAAAGCAAAAGGACAGACCAGAATGACTGATCAGCTCACGTGCACCCATTTGACTATTATACCTGTGGGACAATGTGCCACTTGGCAAACTCTCCAAACTGAAATCATTAGTACACATAGTCCCTGCACTAGCTTCCACTTGCAGGATGTACAAGACATATTTGCAGTCTCACTTGAAAACTGTCTAAGCTCCTGCAAAGCCAGGGAAGGTGAACTTAAAACTAATACAAAGCACAGCTCTTTCCTCAGGTGCTGACAGTTGCTTCTGAAGTGGAAATTCACAGGTGAGTCTGAATTTTGTGAATTTTACAAAGCATCACCCCTCAACAAACAGCTTCTGAGGGTACATCAGTCCTTTTTCAGAATATGCAACAGTCTTTTCCATACTCAAGCCATTTTGAGGCCCTGTTGGTGCATAATCATAACGCAGAGCCCACACCAGCACATCCCACTCCACCAGCACCAATGAGCTTACAGTGCAGGTTCGGCTGATTCGAGAGGCTATCACATGCAGAAACTGATTCAATGTGTGTGTATATATATAAGAACTGTTTCTTCCTGTACGTGATTAATGCTGAGATCATTAAGTCTAGTGCTCTAAGAGCAAGAGGAGTAGCAGAACTAGTCCAAATCTTGAAAAGAAGCTATACTGAACAGCTCCATATCTGCAAAAGGATGATGAGCTTGCTGAACTTCAAAATGTCTTCCCTGTAACTTTGAAATTAGAGTGATTTTTTCCCCCCCAATTCTACTTAACAACAAAGCTTACCTGTACCACTCTAACAAGAGTTTCAGGATATTTCTGGAAGACATCTTGAAAGGCACTTGCTGGAAGTCGCAATATAGTGGACGGAACGGCTGCTCGGGCTGAGACCGTTTTGTAAGGAGCAGGGTGACCCTAATAGAAAGTTTCAGAGACACAAGGTTAATCCACCAATTACCTGACCCAATTCTTCCCAATCACTTCCCAAATATCTACTTTGATATTGTATATGCTTGACAGACATCATCTGACCACAAAAAGCCTTGAACTTAGGCACCATGACCTACAGGACATGTAATGAGGGCAGCATGGTCAGGTGAATTCACACCAGCAATTTCACTAGGGTGAAACAGAGACAGAGGTAGAGAAATAAGAGCTACAAGAAGGTGTATCAGGTTAAGGGGAACGGGCTAGTCTGTCAACTCTGTTGCAGTTTTATTACAGACAAAGCCAGGCTTCAGAAGCATTTCAACTTCCAGCTATTCAAGACTGCAGAGCAGAGGTTTTGTTGATTTCATTACCTGTACTGACGACCAAGCTATTTGCTGCAATAACAATCATAGACTCACACAATCAGCAAAAAAATATAATAAAATTGTATAGTAATTACATACATAATGGAATATGACAAAAACCAGGCAGACTTCTTGTGTTCTAAGATATATATATATGTATCTTTATATATATATATATATATATATATATATATATATATATATATATATATATGAAATATTCCAAATTACAAAGTCAAACAGCTTCTCTTTATCTGAGATAAACTGGGTCTAGACCATCCTGGGTTGCTCAAAGAGCAGATGGAGAATTAACAAACCAACAAAAGACAAAAATGTAAGTGGGTAGAATACAGAGATTTTTACACTGGAAGGCAAGCCTCTGGTATAGGAATTTCCCCCTTAAATCAAAATAGATTTTAACAAAAATCTACTGCCAAACGCTTGGATAAAAAACTCCAGACAACACCCCTTCTACCCCACTGTAAATGCTGAAAAGCATATTTGTAAGTCATGAATTCATTTACTAATACACGAAACACTGATTTATCCAATATTTGTAAGATAAAAGGAGTCCTTTTGTGGTATGGAGCAGGAACTAAGGAAGAAATAGAGTTTCTACTGTAACACAGTCACCTCACAGCTTCTGAAGCTTTCATTCCTCCTGAGCAGCAGAAGGCAAATTTTTCCAAACACTAAACACACAGATGCTAAATGCTGATTACAAACAGAAAAACTTGCAAGTCTTCCAGAGCATCAGACAACCAAACACAATAACTGCGAAAGAATTTCTGCCTGAAAAACACAGCAAAACCAAACAAGATACATTCCGTACAACTATAACCATTCTGGAAAATAGAGCTACAGCTCTGTCTGCCTTGCTGGTCTGGAAGTCACGATGAAGCAGACTCTAAAATTAAATTAAATTAATTGGAACCAATTTCTTAATTACACCAACTTCAGCTGACCTTTTTACAAAATCTGCGGATGATATTAATAGCTTTGATTTTCAAGTTCCTGAGGGATTTGAAATTTTAAACATCTCTGACCTACAGTGCAAAGCTACCAGGCGTCCTCAGTTTTCCTGAGTTTCTTTTAATTAAGTAAAGAAATCAACGAATTACATTTCTGTGCATTTTGCTCTACCAAAAAAAAAAATGCAACATTCCTCTTTCACAGGCCAGTTTAAAGCCTGGCTTCAGATGAAGAAGTAGTTCAGAATTCTCCTTATACTCAAATGTAAAAGAAAACGTATATAGTCTGCTTTTAAGTACATACATTGCTATACCTGCCATCAACTGTATTTCCTACCAATTTCTATACCAAATACATAGTGAAAAACTAAAGTAATCTATTAAATCTTTAGTTGCTGGACAAAGGATAAGCATTAAGTTTAACAGTGTTCCATAATAGTTATCTAAAAGGGCAAAATAAGCACTGTATATCACACTTATATGGCCTACGTTCCACCCAGTAAAGTGTTTGGTGCTTTTTCTGAACAGTGCTTGTTTGAGGATAGATCAGTCTGACAGTCTCTCAGAAAACCAGTTTAAGGATAATAATGGAGAGTGATGCAGCAGCCTTTTTCTCCAAAGAACAGCCTACCCCTCCAGTTTTTGAGCATATAATGTCTCCTTTTCGAAATCCCTGCCTGAGAGCAACCTGCTTTTGAAAGGGCCAACCACCATGTCTAATTGGTCTGGAACATGCTAAAAGCTGCCAGAGGAACGCAAAGAGGAAACGTTCCCGTAATTGTCAGTTCTCTCAAATATAATGTAATCAGCTGCACATGGAGAACACCACATTTAAATTATAATATTTTAGAACCACACACTGAGGTCGCAAGGAACAGTTAAGTTATAATCAGTAATGAACCAGGGTTTTTTCAACAGAGAACTTTTTGTTCTCCATGCGGATAACTACTTACTTCGGTCTTGCTCTAAGAGCTGTGGAGTAATTAAATATTGTAGGTGACAAATGTCACAGCTAAAGTAGTAGTTGAATCCAGATGACAGCCAATGGCCAAATCCAAATGAATTTGGTTAAGAAATCTGCTACAAGAGAAACAGGTGCCTTACATTCTCCCACTTGGAGTGGTAAGTCCTTTTTGTACCCAAAAATCTGGCATATTCTCTCTATTCCCATTGCTTGGATTCACCTTCCTCCACACTACACTGACATTTTTTAGGCGTTCAAAAAACGTGTGGATGTGGCGCTTCGGGACATGGTTTAGCGGGCATGGGTACTGGGTTGATGGTTGGACTCGATGATCTTAAAGGTCTTTTCCAACCTTAATGATTCTGTGATTCTATGACATTGCTGCAACCCAAAGTTCTTGTAGCAATCAACTGCTTCTTTATAACCTCATCTATCTTGTCCACTGTCATTAAAACAAACTTGGGCCCTGCAGGCTCACCTTTATCCAAGTGTTTTTTCAGCTCCTTTTAATCCTCAGACTTTCATTCTTTTTCTCCTCAGTCACTGGCAATTGATAGATATTCCTCCCAGTCCAGTCCTTCTCATTCCAACTATGACACCTGCTCACAGTTTTCCAAATACCATCTCCACATGGAGGACAAAGGAAGAGTAAAACCCAAAGCTCTAGCAATCAGCATCAAACGCTGTATCTATTTGTCCCGTTTAACTCTGACTGAAAATTCACCACTCAGGAATCAGACCTGCGCACAGAGGCCGAGTGAGCACTCAGCAACAGCTTCTGAAAACACTCGCATGGACATCACCAATGTTCAGTTCACAGACTTCTTCAGTATTTGAAGCAGTATCAATTCAGAGTCAGATTAACTACAACACAGAATTGTGTTGCAACAAAATTTGCAAGGTTTTTGGTTATCTACTCCTCTGCGTGCAGACAACTCTTTTCAACACACTTCCAATAATTTTTATTTTCTGATTTACCAGTGGTATGACTAATGAGAAAGAGAAAAAAAGAGATAGAATGAGAAATATAAAAAAACCACACAACACAAAATTAATGGCAACCACTCTTTAAATAAACAAAACCACAAACCATTGTTATACAAGAAGGATTTCTTCTTGTTTATTCAAAAAGAATATAGGAAAAGAACATGACTAGTATTCATGTTCCTATACGATCGTCCTCCTCTTTAGAATATTATGAAATTTACTGGTGGAAGTAACAAGGGCAAAGATACCTCTAAATCTGCTGTTAATATGGATTTGACAGCAAGAACTAGATTTGTACAGTCCAAATTATTCACGTGTCATTACTTTCTACAAAAGAAAGTGTGACCAAGTTTAAAAATTGTTTCTCACTTTTGATAGGTTTTATGGAAATGATATATATATCTGTAGATATAGATATATGCTTGCATCTAAAAGTGGCAAAGAACACTTTACAGAATCATTAAAACTACTTACACATAGAATAACAGTACCTTTTAATGAAAGTAGACAGCCAAGCACAAGAGAAACATGATACAAGGTCAAATATGAACAACTTCTTGATTAGATTATCTTCATCCTCCTAACTATCAAAATCCTTCAAGCAAGCACTTGAAGTGCTCGCGTATTATCGAAGATGATGAATTCGCCACCTTCAATTTAGGTATTCCTAAATAAATGCACTGTGACAATTTCAGCAAAACCATCGTTGTAATTCCAACTGGAACAAAATCCACACCACTAATTTGTGCAATAAATACGACCAGCTAGCATTTAGCTCATCTTGTCGCCTGCCAAAGAGCACAACCTTCAGATGGTCACCAGCAACACTAACATATTAGGAAAAAATTAAATCCATCAACTGGTTTCACAGTATAATTACAATAATAACAACTGTCAGATTTATTTTCATTAGCCTAAATAAAAATAAATTCAGTAAGTAACAAATCAAACAGTGTAGAAGACTGGACTTCTGGGCCCTAACCCAGTCCTCCTCCTGACTGCTTTGTGACCTTGAGCAAATCAAACCATACCTCACTTTTCCAGCCATAAAAAAATAACTGAAATCCTATTGCTTATCAGAAATAGCCAGTGTTACACTGTCAAGCATACACATTTCACAACCAACTTACACACCACAGAGCTAAGTTTACAGCTGTGAAGGCCTGGGAAGAGGAAAAGAATCAGTCAAAGAAACTTTCCATTCCGATTCTTTCCTAGCAATATTCAAAGTCTACTTCCCCCGCCGGGCTCTGTGACATAAAGCAGCACTGGAGAAAACCTGCACGTTCAAGAACTTACCGTGATAACATCAAGAATGCTGAGAAGGCTGTGGACGCTGTCTCCTGCCAGCACCTCCTTAACAACCACTTCTGTTCCATCCTGCAAGCGTAGGACAGAAGATTACTGCAGGCTCACAGTTGCATATTTGGCACATACGGAGCATTTCAGAAAGCTTAACTTGCTGTCATTCTCCCAGATACTCTGAACAGCTCTAACAGATATGGACCCCCATTATAACTTGGATGCTTGTTTTCTCTCTGCTCTGATGGAAATGTGCTATTCAAACCACCAAAGTTTGAAACTACCATTCTAAAAGTGATAAATTAAAAGAAACTAAAAGACAGTTTTGTCTAGGGGGTGATGTGACCTGCTTGTCTTTGCTGTGTAACAACAACAACAACAAAAGCTTCCTTCACTCCGAGACAGAATTAGCTTCCTTTGTCAAGGGATTACATGTCAAGAGGTAGTACAAAACAAAGAGCAGCAAAATACAAAAATATACAGAAATCAGCAAATTTGGAATAATACACAAACACAAAAAAGCTGCATTTTCAGCCATCAGAAAACTGTTCGCATATTAAAGCTAAACTCAAAGTTCAGTCAGGAAGATGGAAGGAAAAAAAAAAAAAAAAAATCTAAATCGGCAGAAGGGATCGGAAGGGCTAGCACTCAACATTTTAAGACTCACCTATAACACAAGCCATCATTTCTTTTCCCTGTCTACCCAAAAGTGAATCTGAATCTTCCACCTCCTAGGCAAACCCGCTAACTACCATGCTAGAATATTATGGAGTGAAGTGTACTTGGTCTCTCCTGATCTGTATACCTAACTATTTTATATAACTACCATCCAAAAGGAGACTGTTTCCAACGCTATGCAAAGCCAGTCTTGCACCCTGTCCTCCCTCAATAACTATGCAACTAGTGAGGACATTTCAGAATGCCTGATCAGCATTGTGTTTCACTCTCTCGTCTAAGACACAGGGGACGACAGCTCAAAACCATAAATATCATGGCCCTGAAGGGTTGGAAGTAATCCTTTCTTATCACTGGGATTTAAATGTCTAAGCTTAATCAATACTTCATGATGCAAGCCAACCTATATGCTATGCCGACAGATTGATCTCAAGAACCATGGATCAGTTTATTCTTACACTTTCTTGAATGCAAACTTCCAGCTTGCCATCCTGCACGACGTAGATGCTGTCATCCAGCTGCCCAGGACGAAAGATGTATTCACCTTCATGCAATTGCACAAAAAACATGTGCTTGCACAGTTCCAGGAAAAGAGGTTTCTCAAAGTGGCCAAGGACCCTGCAGGAAAAAAAATGAGGTGTTAGCCTTCTTCCCTTTCCTGCAAAGGGAAACCTAAAATCGTCACTGCCTTTGGAAAATCCTTCCTAAATTAGCAAAGCCCCCAAGCAGGAATAGCAGAGGAACCCCAGAGGCAGTTGTTGCATGGCAGTTCAACAGCACGGCAGAAGGAGCAGAGCTCCCCAAGACCGAAGTGCAAGAGTACTGAGAAACGCTGAAAACTGTAAATACTGGAGTTCCTTTTTGAGTAGCACTCCGAGCAATGCTCAGAAGCAAGCATATCCTGTCTTCCTCAAGCAAACACCAGCACGAAGGGCTGTTGGTTTGAAGAGGAAGAAATATAAAAACCTGCAAGATTCACACATTGCATGAGAAAAGTTACCCCGTGGAACTTTCCCTTTTCATACAGCTACCCTGTCCACGTAACCAGAACACATGAGAAATACTGAAAACAAAGGGAAATATTCCTGTCATCTGTACGTACTGTAAGTTTGGAATAGTCCATCTCCTGCAGGTAACGTGCAAGTGGATTCCTGCGATACTGAAACTAGTCAGTCACTACCAAGCAGACAGAAATACGTGTCTTAAACCTGATTATTCTGTGCACAGCACCAGAAGGGCCCTACATACAGCTCCATTAGCTCACTTTTAACAGGATCAATCCATCACATTCTACTGCAACATCAATTAGTCATAGGAGATCGTAATTCCACAGTAGAAAGTTTAGATGATTTAAATAGCAGTTTTATTACAGTGTGTATGACCTTCAGAACTAAATTATCTCATAATTGGGAGAAAAATGAACATACACAAACAAAACCAAAATTACAGGTCTGAAGATCTCATCCTCTTTGCTGCATAGCAATATAAACACTTGACTGAATGAGCACAAAGATCATCCTTTCCTCTCAACCTGCCAAAGAGCTGTGGGGATTAAGATGACTTTGATTCTGTTTGCAACCTTTTTAGCTAGAGAAATAAAAGATTCTGCAGTTTAGAGAGTTGTCAATATGGTATCCAATTAACATTTACCAATTATGATGTCTTTCTCTACCAAAAAAATTGTCTGGTATAGTCTAAAGGGAATTTTAAAAATGTACTAACAGAAATCTGTTCATGTTAGAAAAGCTTTATTATCATTAATCCCAAATTTAGGCCACTAATCTACATCCTTTCTTTTTTTTTTTTTTTTTTTTYTTTTTTTTTTTTTTTTYTTTTTTTTTTTT
>JASVER010000051.1:791565-824183 GCA_030449065.1 Oceanodroma leucorhoa | reverse complement strand
TWWACCATTTTCTTAATGTTTCTAGAAAATTAGAAGTCATTTATTCCTTCCTCATGCTCAGATGAGCTTTCAGTCAACTGCTTAAAGATTCTGACCATGCAGTGATAAAATTCAAGACTTGACATGAACTGCCAAGCATCCATCAAAACCAAAAATCCAAACTTGTCTTTCCATTTAACATTACCTAACATTTTTAAGCATGTATAGGACTTCCGAAGGCAAATGGGAATTCTTTACATCAAATTCAGTCAGATCTGCCTCTAGCAAAGAGGGAGGTGGCTCTTTCGGCTGTAGAGTTGGACGCTCCTTCTTAATACGCAGAATCCTACAAGGAAAAAGACAAGTCAGAGAGTTCAGGACTTCTCCTCATTTGTCTTAAGTATGGGCTGCATACTGACACCATAGGTTGACTGCAATACTGAATGCACACCCAGCCAAGTTCAGCATTATCAAGTAGATAAAACAGAAGCATTCCACCCTCCAACTGCTCCTTTCCCGCCTTTCTTCAGCAAAACTAGAGACAGTGCTGTGTGCATAAACCACTCCGTTTCAGCAAACTTCCCAGCAAAATGCAAGGCCGATGCACAGCTGACAGGACTGTGAAAAACCAGCAGCTATGGAAAAGCGCTATGCTAGGGATAGGTTCCACACCACAAACAAAAAAACCCACAAAACCAGCCTCCACGGCGTGAATTTTCCCCTTCCCAAAAGCCCAAGTACCTTTTAGCCAAAGATAAAACTTTTGCCCGCTTCCGCATCCTTTGGCGAGGCACAGTGTTCCCAACCAGAGACTCTGGAAGAGTTGTAACCTAGGAAGAAATAATGAAAACAAAAACATTTACTAAAGACACCAAAACAAACCAAAAAAATCCAACCCACTAGTTCCAACCCTGCAAGGGCTCCAACTTATCTAGCAAGTCATTAGAACATGAGCAGAGAGAAGCACTCATATAAGACCTTGGAGGACCGGAACAACACCTACTCCAGGATCACTTTCTTTCTAGAAAGCAAGTGGAGTATACTTTGATTTTAATAAGCAACTACTACAGTGGTAATGGATGCTAGAGGGGAAAAAAAAAAGTTAGCTATACAGTTCTCACTCAGCAACTCTCAACATGAGGCAGAGAAGTAACATTTAAAGCTCCAGTACTCCTATGGCAGTCTGTGATGCTGACAAACTAGGGCCCGTTTCATTTTTGAGCTGGTGACAAACAGCAACACAGACACGCAGCAAGGGTTTTACTTGTTTTTAAGAGTTACTAAGTGCCACCTTCTGGAGAAATGCAACAACTGCAAGACCAAGAAAAAATCTCGTTAGTTACTTTCAAAACATTACTAGTCCTCTGTTTGTTTCTCAGGGAGTTTAATCCGAGAAAGAAGTTTCTCTCACACACACACACCAAAAAAAATTAGTTTGGAGACTCACTTTTTTTGTTGGGTTTTTTTTTTTTTTTTTTTTTTTAGAAAGTAAAATCTTGGTATTTTATCAAAAGTACATGAAGTACAATCAACAGCATTAGTTTGCAATATTCTATGTCTTATTCAGGAATAAAGGCAAAAAGCAAGGTCAAAAACCCCAAACCAAAAAATACCTGAAATGATTTTACCATGTGGAATTCTAAGCATTCTTTACTTAAGTGCGTTATATACAGACAACTGCGTTAAAGAATATTAAAATTAAGAAGTTGCTGGCAACACACACAATTTCTTCTCACTGGGGGCTTTTCTGACCAAGTTCTACGTGAAGCCTGATCTGCAATGCAAAACAAGGTTCAGGGAGTAATCTCCCCCCTCCACAATGAACCGCAGCCCCAGAACCAAATATTAAAAACAGCACAGTGTCTAATTATTAAGTCCAAGTACTTGAATTCACCTCAACGAAGTTCAGCAGTGTGCGAGGCAGAAGGCTGCAGTTCACAAGAGGAAGTGTTCCTCAACGAGCAGTGACTCACAAAGGAGGGTTACTTACCTGTACCTTGTTTTTTCTACAGATGTTTTTAAGTGCCCTAGCAATGTGAGTGCACACCTGGGCTCGAGCGGGTTATCCCACAGGGCAGAGCTAGGACACCCCACGCTCTGCCTATGGTCCCAAAAGGGGCCAGTCCCAATCCTGCCTCGCAGCTCCCCGGGGTCGGAGAGTCCACCAGACCCGCACCCTGGTTCTGATTCTACAGGGCAGGGAGCACTTATCATAGTCAGAATTAAACAGCCTTCTCCTTCACCAACCAGTTGTGTCTACAGATAAAAGCAAGCAATAACCATTCGCTACTCTGAAAAGGGGTCAGAGTCCTCACTTGAGTAAGGGGTAGCTTTCCAGAGTCAGGTTTTATCAACAACATCATATATACTAAAACTGCACATGGAGTTCCCAAGAAGTTGCTACATAAGATTTTGGTATGGGAAGTGTTGAGTAAGGAAATCACCTTGACCTCCAGGACCTATTGCACAAGGTAACGAAACCAAATGCTAAATCTCTGCATTGACATAGCCATTCACCACACCTCTGAAAAGACGAGTTCTTTTGACCATGGTGGTACTGTCAATAAGAAAAAAAAATGAATCTCATGTTCCACATATACTAAGTAGCTTCAAGGGAAGCGTGTATTTTGAGGAGAAAGACAGGAAGATTAATCTCCTCCGTTAAATGAAATCCAGGCAAATCAGTGGTGAACACCTAGCACGCCTACTAAGATTAACCTAATCCATTAAAGAAGATGTCTGTCTTCAGATTTCCTCAAGCCTTCTTGTTGCAATTTCCCAATAAAAGCCACTTCCAAAGACAAAAGTAAAAAACAAACAAAAAAATGGAACTAAATATCAAACAGGCAGCCATGGACTTGAAGGATTTAACCAACTGATGCAGAAACAGATTCCTGACTAATGGAAAATTCTTGAGGAAACCTTTCAGAGTAATAGGAGAGGAACAACATCAGGACAGGAACCTGAGCGCACAGGTGGTATTTCTTGTGACAATCCAAGGCAAAAAGGTCAAGCTTGGGATAAACCTCTCTTGAACAGTCTCTAATGAGTCAGTTTGACAAGTCCTACTTGCAATTCATAACAAGAAAACAAGGGCTCATATGCTGAAGTGCTTAATGCTCTTCACAGGTAGACTGCAGAAAGGTAAATTTGAGTATCTGCTCCGCAGGTAGACTCACACGGGAAAGCAGGTGTCAGCTTTGAATGTAATGGCAGTACTGGAAGTCATTACCTGAAAGGGACAATCCTGAGGCATTGAATAACTTGAATATAATCCTAAATACTGAGAAAGACGGATTACTATAGATATCTAAAAAAACATCAACTCTACAGTGGAGTTCGATTTACCCCTATCCTCAATGTCTGCAAATATTCTTGAAAGAGGTAAGGTTTGGTCAGAAAGAGAAACTATTGCTGTTCCATCAGCAATTCAGGCAGAATTCCAGGAGCTCTGAAACATCCCCAAAATTCCAGTGAAGTTTTGTAGGTTGAAGGCCCTGGGCCAGGCTAAGCAAGTGAAGTATTTCAAAGTTTACAACACCTCCTGAACTGGATTTTAATCTTTACTTCCCTCCCACTGTGCCAGATGCGCTTACTTTTCTCATGATTTTTCGCCCATAGAACATCACTTTGTCTCGCTTGCGAAACCTGTACTGAGGCACACGTGGCTGAAGTTGTCCTGAAAAAGAGATGCATCACATCAGAAACCACCTGCAGCTCTACCCTAAGGGAAACAAAACTGAGCACAGGCTGTCAGTTTTGCTACCTACATAACAGCTGTGGCTCCTGACTACTAAGCAGCAAGCTCCTGTGGCCAGCATTTGAAATTTAAACCCACACAAGATACTGGTTAGCCACACAACTCTGGTTAGCCACGCCAAACTAGGGAAGAGCTGGCTTGAGGCTCTACCTAATCACTGAAGGAGATAAAAATGCTCTCTAAACAGATACAAGGATCAGGTAATTTTAATCTCACAAAGGAAACCTCTAATTCACCCATTTCTCATTACTATAATGGTGAAATCGCAGCAGGGTTGAAATTATTTACATGCCAACTGATACTAAGGCTACCATACACTAGAGAAATAAAAACCTCCAGCGTCCTGCATATGACAGTTATAAATTCTGTGTTCAGACCTGGGTAAGTGAATCAACACAAGTTCTCCATCCTTTTAAAGCTGTTTTCCTGCAAGAACCACTACCTTCACAGCAAGCAATTACTACAAATCGGCACAGAATCTACTATTTATTGTTACAAAAATACGGAAGATAAGTGAGAAAACTGCTTTTAAAACATACACAGTTACTGAGTACTTACTAGATTGTTTCACTCTTCTGTAGACGACAAATACAACAATTGCTATAAGTAATAATGCGACTGCAGCTCCGATTGCAATTCCGGTCAGCTGTGAGAGGAATTTTAGGGGGAAAGAACTTAGTAACTTCTAAAATGAAAAAACTGAAAAAACTTAATTGAAAAATTAAGTACTTCTTGAAGAACACTTAGCAAGATGTCTGTAAGTCAACCACATTCATATATACTTAATTTTTAATTAAAACATCACACATGCAAGAACTTTAAACTACATCAGTCTCACTCATAAGCTCACAAGCAAAATATTCAGCATTTTCATAAGCTCACATGCTCAGCATTTTCCCCCCAAAGATCTGTGAGCTGATCAACTCAATGTACGTGGGATGAAATAACAGGAGTTAATTCCTGCCTCATGCACAGTGACAGCGAAGAAACAAACAGAATTTGACTGTGACTTAGTAGAGTTCCTAGAACTTACAGGAAGCTACACACTATCTATGCACACACAATCTTTCGTCCAGTTGATTAAAGCTATACATTACCATAGTAGTCTGTATTCTGTCTTCTACAAACTGAAGAATTCGTGTTCTACCTGCTGGTAACACAGCCTAGCACCAAAAGGAAGGCGAAATTAGTTTCCCACAACTGGCAAAAAGCCTCCATAAAAACAACTCAATGCCTGGTCTGGCACATACAACGCAATTTGATTATATTTTCCAACATCTTTCTTTCAACTATAGCCCACTTTGCAAACACAAGACAGTCAGCGGAGAGGGATCATTAGTGGGGTTCTACATTGGTGTCAGTTCAACACGTTCCTAAATATTCCTAAAACAGGGTCAGACAGTAAGGTGGTAACTTTTTTTTAACGATTCTATGTTATTCAGAGCAACAAGGACGAGAATTGAACATAAAGGACTTTAAAATAAGTCATAAAACAGCAGATGAAATTCACCATAAAAAGAAAGTTATGCACAGGGGAAAAAGCTCCAACCTCAGATACACAGTCCTGGGACCTGTGCCGATTTAACAGCAACATAATGCTCACGCTCATCCAGAGTAGCAAGCACAGAACAAGCAGCCCTGCTGAGAGTTCAACAACTTCACACTGCAATCAAAGGCAAACAGTGAGACATACCCCACTTAGGGAGGGGTGGAAAACGCTTATCAGTGCCGAAAGCAAGGCCTTAAAATTAGGATTGCCCAAAACATCAGACTTCCTTGTAGCTCATAAGCACACGGGTCCATGTGCCCACATCTTGACTACAGATACTGGATCTTCACAAAACAGTTTTTAACTGTGTATGAGTAGGTTATATGTATTTTTTTAGTTCTGAGAAGAACTTTTTCGTGCCATGGGCCTCGCCTTTCATTACTATGAAAAGCATCACGTGCCTTGTTGGACTATGAGTTTCGTATTTATGATTAAGAACAAAAGTAAGAAGAGGTAGCTGCCAGAGAATTCTGCAATTCTTCCACCTTTAGGCGAAAAACATACCGTTGAAGCAAAAGGTACTGAAATCGTGTCATTCTGCTAACAGCTTTGAACATGAACCAGAGTGTGACTGGTTTGCAGGAAAAAAAAAATTAAAAAAAGTAATAATAAAAACATACACACATAAAAAAATGGGACCAATGGTGAAGTTTTTGGAAGGATAAAACTCCTATCAGGAAAGGATCTTTCAAAGTAAAAGCACTGCATCTAAAGACATTACCCAGATGTTACCAAATTAGGTACAGTAGCTCTCAGCTTCTGGAAATACTAACAGGGAAATAAATATGCCCAAAAATAAGAGCAAAGCATATTGTACCTCAAGGCTGGTGCTGTTGCCTTCTTCATCCATGTCTGGAGGTACAGCAGTGGCAAAAATAAAAAATAAAGAGAAGACCAAGTTAAGAAATGACCGCACTCTCTAATCCCAAGTCTTTTTAACTCTGCATCGCAAAGCGTACCAGAACTGCTCTTCCAGTTTGGCAGAGCAAGACACTTCAGGGGGAACAAATTTTTTTTTTTTTTTTTACTTCATTTTCTCTTCTTTTCTGTGTTGAGCAACAAAAACCAGCAAGCCATCAAGGAAAAGCAGAGCTACCAGTAATGACAGCTCTGGGGAGCGGCACGATAGGACTTCACCCCAACGCCCAGGGACGCGGCTGCGTCCCCGCTCTCCCTTACCGAAAAGCGTTACACGCTGAGAACGCCCCCGGGAGCGAGGAGCCCCCCGCCAGGTGCCCCCATCCCAGAGGCACACACGGGGCGACCTCTGGGCTTCATTTCTTTAAGGAAAATGCCAACACCGGGTTTCAACCGCAGGTCACCCACTGACACGGGGACACTACTGACGCTTCTGTTGCGGGGGAAAAGCCCTACGGACACAAGCCGCAGCCCCGTCAGGGGGTCGGGACAGACCCCAGCCAAGCAGGCCGCGCCCTCGGCCCCCGCCCGGCTCCGCTCCCCTCCTCGCGTTAAAATACACCACGGACGTTAAAAACCCGCCCCCCGCCCGTGCCGCAGGGCCTGCAAGGCCCGGCCCCCCGCCGCCGCCGCTCCCTACCGAGCCCCTGGCACCCCGCGGCGGGAGCGGCCGGGCCGGGCCGGGTCCCCTCAACAGCCGCCGCGGCCGGCATGGCCCAGGCCGGCGTCAACGGGCGGCCCCGGGGCGAAGGTCGCGGAGGGAAGACCCCACCCGCCCACTGAGAGGGAGCGGCAGGCCCCGCCCACGCCGCGGGCTCCTCGGTGCTGATTGGCTGGGAAGTCCCCACCCCCGCGCCGAATGGCCCGCGCCTTTCGCAGGTTACGAGAGGCGCTGCGGATTGGCTGGTGCGTTTCGGCCAATGGGAGCGGTCGGTATTGGCGTGTGCGGAGGCCGCAGCGCGCCGAGGCGAGGGGAGCTGCGCGGGGCGGCTGCCGGTGCGTGCGGGGGGGTGCGCGGGACCGGCACGGCCCCGGCTTCGCTGAGCCTCCAGGTGCCCGGCATGGGGCTGCTGACCGAGCTGGCCCGCGGGCTGGTGCGGGGCGCCGACCGCATGTCCCCCTTCACCAGCAAGCGCGGCCCCCGGAGCTACAACAAGGGCCGAGGGGCCAAGAAGCTGGGCGTGCTCACCTCCAGCAAGAAGTTCATCCTCATCAAGGAGATGGTGCCCCAGTTCATCGTCCCCAACCTGGAGGGATTCAAGCTCAAGCCCTACGTCTCATACCGCGCCCCCGAGGGCTCCGAGCCGCCCATGACGGCCAAGCAGCTCTTCACCGAGGTGGTGGCTCCCAGCATCGAGAAGGACGTGAAGGAAGGAACTTTTGACCTCAACAACCTGGAGAAGTACGGCTTCGAGCCGACGCAGGAGGGCAAGCTCTTCCAGCTCTTCCCCAAGAACTACGCGCGGTAGGGAGCACGCAGCGGGGCTCCTGGGCTGCCGCGCCGTGCTGGGGAGAGCGTCGCCGTCGGTGGGACACGACCTCCACCAGCAAATATGGGACAGGCTCTGTCACTGGCTATTAAAAGCAAATCCTTCCACTTTGTCTTTCTGCAATGTCTGATTTAAATTCTGTGGGGAAATTGGCGGTTAGTTTCCCATCCCTGACTAAGGAAAGCGTTACTTGGGTCTTGCACTCTGCGTATAGTTGTGTTCTGTAAGCGTGTGGGTGTCCTGCGCTCAGACAAGAGCTGATCGACCAGGCGCTGATAATTAGCAGGAGGCAGTTTCTCTCCGGGCTGCTGAAACATCATTCCTTCCTTCTGGGAACAAAGGAGGACAGCTCTTACCTCCTTGAGAGTCTGGAGTTCCCCGGCTGCAGAAGCCGATGGGTGTACCCCAGTCGGGGAGCCCTGCCGCCACTCACGCCGAGGGGCCGTTGCAGCCAAAGAGGGAACACTTCGATGGGTTTAGCTCCAGCTCAATGAAGTGTTCCACTAAACCAGGAGTGAGACCTCCAGCAGGCAAAACCAAGTCCGTACCCTAAACTCTCTCGCTGAGGAGAGAACTGTAGCTTATATTGAATGCCACAATTATTCCAGACTTTCCCAAGCCTTAAAGCCACGCTTTCTTTTAGAGTAAATCAAGGTACGGTTAATAGGTACATTTAATGTCTATTCCTTAGCAGTGCAGCTGCTTGAAGTTGCAAGATAACTTTAAATTTGAAACATATCTCAAGAATTGTTACTTTTGGACATATATTCCTACAAGAGCAGTGTCTTTGCTGTTCATCAAATTAAATGGATACAAGTGACACTTTACATAGACAGTTGTGTGCAACTGTTCAAAGCAGAAACTGCTAAATTCTAAATGTCTTTGGAAATAACATCCTTCTGACACCCAAGTGCTGGAGTCTTTGAGAAAATGACTGTTCTGTGCAACAGTTCTGTGTCTGGGGACTGTAGCCCTCCCAAGAAGTACTCGTGGGTTTTTTTTCCCCATGAGGTTTTCCAAATGCGAAGTACAGCAAAGCTGAAGCGTTAGAGAATTAAATTGCAATTAAAATGTTCACTTTTGGAGAAAGGAAGCATGTTTACCATGTTCTCAGTGAGGATCCAGTCTGTAATGAAGACTGACAGATGAGTCCTTGAACTGTTGTTAAAAACCACATATTTTCAGGGCTGGACAGGGCTGTGATGGCAGGGTGGGGATGCTGCACTGGCTTCCACTTCTTAGGGCTGCAGCCCCAAGTAACCGCAAATGACGTTGTTAGCACACTTCGGCACAGAAGGTTCATGAATCACATCCATAGTGGGGGTGAGGGAAGGCACAGTTTTTCTAATTAATTAAGCCCGACCTGCATTTTTTCACTTATTTTTAAGCTCATCAGAATAACGGTTATACGGAAGTGGTTGTTTTCTGCCCTCAGCGTTGGATGCTGTTGCTGTCAGCAGCGGTGGTGCTTCATCCCTTCCTTTCAGCGATGTCGCTTTCTTGGGCTCAGCCTCACGCTTTCCAGAAAGGACAACTGTTTGCAGTTGGTTGGAGGGCAGGTGAGCGCAAGGCTGGGGAGCAGGAGATCCTGTACCCTTGGATGCTAATACCAGCTTGAGGAAGTCACTTGCCTTACCTTCCTTACATGAAGGCAAATTATAATAGGAGACTCCTCATGTCTCGGGGCAAAGCAAGGACTAATGTAATGCATAAATCAAGTGCCTCTATCTGGTCACGTTCTGTGACACCGCTCCAGCCTCACTAACCTCAGACTGTTTCCTCTTAATCTCACATTACAGCCTTTTAAGACAGAGTCATAGTCAAAAGCCATGTCACTACAGGGATACACCCTCGGTGTTCTCGCTGAGCTGTGAGGAAACTGGATTGTCCACTCTGACTCCCAAAGAACACTCCATGCCACCAAATGCCCTCAAAAGAGACGGAGCCATCATGGGACAAGGCAGAAGGTCCTCACAAGGACTAACTGTGAATGACTTTTTGAATCAAAATGACCAAGATAGATCACTTGTATTGATTTTATTTTAGAAACATCCAAAAATAGGGTGGGTTTTTTTTAACAAAAGCTCTCGTTCACAATACTAATATGAACCTTCATGTAACAGTGCTCAAGAATGTTTTCTAAAATACGCATTTACCCTTGAAAAAGGAGTTTCAAAGCAGTAAAATTCTGATCTGCTGTACCTCATTTTAGATGCAGCACTGTTACAGATCAATAGATACCTGTTGCTGGTGTTTCTTTCCCTCCAGGCAACTAATTCTTTAGGACCCTCAAAGAGAAACCATGCAAGCTAGAAGTTACCTAGTTTAAGCTGGTTTTTTGTTTCTAGGAAGATAATAGAGAAAGTGTTCCAGAAACGATGTTTTGCTGATATTTCACAGTGAAAAAAGAAAGCTAATGGAGCAACCATGAGAAATTCTGCAGCCATCCCTGGAGGTAGTTAGGGCAATGTTGTTAAGATTTTGGTTTCTGTACTTACTTTGAACTTAAAAGATGTCAGGAAACACTGCTTGTACTTTTTGGAGGTTTTGATCTTAAAGCTGTTCACCTTTACAAAACTGAAAGATCTTGACTTTGGACCTAAACGTATGTCTCACTATGGAGAGCAGAAAACATGAGTTTGATACCAAGAGGCTTTGGGGGGTGGTTAAGTATGGCACTAAAACATAGCGGGGCTTGCTACACAATTCATGCTAAGCCAGATTGTTCTTAGCTTGGGGAGTGATACAGTGAGATTGCAATCAGGTGATGAGTCTGATGTAAAATTAGGCTGTGCAGATACACCAGAATCCTTCTAAGAAATGCCCTGCTCAGAACAAAGCTTCCCGTCACTAACTGCTGTCTGTCATACCGGTCAGTCTGGATTTTCTTCTAAAAAAGAATTTCTCTCTACTGAAGATCACTATGAGCACATTGCACTGTCAGTATCTGGACTGTCTTTGAGTGTCTTCTCAAGGTACATACTAGTTTACAGATCACACGGCAAGCTACACACAGCTAAGCCTCTGCTCGTGGGCTTTTCTGAGACATTCAGGGAAACCCCTGACGACATCCTGTGTGTTTGTCTACACGTAGCAGCGTAGACAAGTTTGGTTTGTGATGGAAGGAGGAGAATGGGCTTAACTGATCAATCGTACAAAGGCAAACCAGCCTTGAGGGGATTCAAATACAAGGTACAAACAAGCAGCCTTTGAGAGGAAGGCTGTCCTACTTTGAACTAGTACATTAAGGGAAAACTAAATAAACATGCCTGTGCTTGACCACACACCTCAAAGCAAAAGGCCTTCCTCAGTGCTGAAAATAAACTACCAGTAATTCCATCAGTAGCGGCCTTAAAAGACTCACAGGCTCAACAACAGAACTGGAAAAGCCCAACATAAATTAGGCAGGGCATAAGCTCAGATGTGGCTCTCAGTGCAGGAGCTTTCCCACCCCTCTGCCTTGGGACTGGTCAATGCAAACTTTCAACTGTTCTTTCAGACAGAGATCTAGTACTTGGTGTCTCCAAAGGGGTCACCAGGCTCATCTCCCACTTCCAGACATGGAGGATATTGTCATAGAAAGAACAAGTTGCTACAATGCTCATTTCTTTTGGACTGTCTAGAGACCTGGTTGAATCACCGCGTCTGTCCAGACCCATTCCACTGGGCCTCTTAGCTCTCGAGTCAGAACCACTAGCTGACTCGGGATCTCCCCCTCGGTCAGGACCCCCAGCCAAATCTAAACTCCCCTTTAAATCAGAGCCCCTAACCGGGTCAGGATCCCCAGACAGCTTAGGACCCCCTTCTGCTTTGAGCAGCAAGGCAGGGCCTTCACTCTCCTCATCCAATATTACATCAAAAGTGGCTGTAGGAGACTCATAAATTATCTTCAGGTTTTGGACCTGCAAATTCAGTCTCTCATCTCCTTCCTCTGATCTTCCCATGAGCTCCTCCGAAGACTGGCACACAGCAGCAGAGTCCTGGGTTGCAGTCAAGGAATCCCTTGGACAGAGCCTTGACCAGTCGGCCCCGTAGGCCAAGGAATTGTGCAAGACATAGGATGACAGGATGATACATTCCTCCATGTTTTCCGCTTTAAAAAAATAAAAATATGAAATGAGCAGAAATGAAGTTGTGAAAAGGTTTGTTGCAGACTGCTCAGAAGCCATGCTAGCATCGGCTGTGTCCTACAGGAAGAGTTCTCTGGTTATTGCCTTATTTACAACAGAGTTAAGCATTCTAGGAGAAATGAGGTTCTGGCTCTGCTGACAAGTTTTCGGCCACCTCTCATTAGCCTTGATTTTCCCTGGTTCAGTAAGCAGATAGAAGATTTCATATGCATTAATGTGCATCGTTACTCAAAATACCTAACAAAGCTCAAGAAAGACAATACAGATCACACAGTGATCCCCACTGAGCCATGAATACAACTGGTAAGATTGCCAGACCAGGTTCTGGTTATTCATAAATTGCAGATGTGTTCTTCCCATGAGCTTTCAGCATTTGACTCTGATATTGAATGGACATCAAGTTCCTCCCTTCCCTATGCAGCAGAAATGTTATCCTCATTTCACAAGCTGTGGATCTGCCCAAGGCCTGGAGAAACCTAGGAAGGCAACCATTTTATGCAAGATTGTATTTGTAATGTAAATGCAAACAGGTTTTAGTCATGTAAATACCTTCTGATTCACATGGAGAACTTATTCGTGTTATTCTAGATTAACCAGACTGCACAGCACTTCCTTTCTGAGGCAATAACCAATTCACCAGCAGGTCAGTAACTTCTGCAGGCAGTAAAGCATCACCTGACATTCATAAGAACCTCTTTGAACCAACAAGATGAATACAAACCGGAACGGTCATGTCAACAGGTAATGCCTTTACACCGAGACAAACAGGCTTTCTTCCCATGAAAAGGAGTTACAAGAGATTTACGCATGAATAATGTGTATTTGCACTGCCTTTCAACAACCAATCAGGCCAACAGTGAGGATAGGTCTGGGAAAGCTGGAAGAGTTACTTCAGGTTGGAATAAAAGTCAATGGCTATTAACAACATCTAGATCTTTCTAGCAAGCTCAGAGCTGGAGTTCCCCATTAACCCGGAGGTAGGAAAGGAGAGCAGCAGAGCAGTGCAAGAGCATCTCTCTTCCACTGAACACTCACCCATGCTTCCGCGGCAGTCAAGGATTTTGAATCCACTCTGCATGCAGGCTGCTAACAGCACAAAATCACAGGTTGGGTGCCACTTCAACCTCCAAACTCCACCTTCGACATGGGTGTCTGCCAGCGGCTGCTTCATGTTCCTGGTGTCCCACAGCAGCACGTGCTCGTCATAGCTGGAGGTATATCACAAATAAATATGCAGGCAAGCAGCAAAGCTGATTCAGTGCAGCAAGTACAGAAGAAAATTAGGAAAGATCACATGCTCTTCACCACAGTGAATGTCTGAAGAGACCGCATATTGAGCAGCAGTAGCGCATTCAAAATAACAGAGGAGGCTGGTCACACTAGTGAAGAGCAGCTAGAAGGGATTTACCTGCCAGTAGCCAGAAGATTCTCCCGGTGGGGGCTGCACTGAATGCTGCACACACCCATTGAGTGTCTGCAAAAGAGTAACATACAGCAGAGGGAAGAGACAGCATGTACAATTTGAGAAGGGATTCTCCCTTGAATTTCAAGGATTTGAGGTCCACGTAACTACATCAAGGTGTCTCAGGAAAGGAGAGCAAGGTGAACTCAAATTTCAGCCCAGTGAAACACACAGGCAGAGTTCCATCTACACAGTCCAACAGCCTTTCCAGGGCAAAACTTCTACTCACATAGTCTCTCAGCGCAAATAGTTGTACCATAAACTGCTGTTCAGAGCCCGTAAGAATTTCAGCACAACAACTCCATTCCCACAAGACTTTACTCCCAATATTAATATTTCCATAGCAATAATCCCCAGTGTATTTTAAGGTTACACATAAAATTTCACTGAAGAATTGTGTACATTGTTTTAATCATGTTCTAAAAGATACGTTATGCCACCAGAAAAAAAGAGATTACTTCAAATGAGTGAACAGTGGAGAATAAAATATTTTCTACAAAATGTTCCATAATAAGATAACCAAATTTAGCACACACAAAAATTCCCAAAATAAAAGTGTAAATCAGGATCCTTGTTTTAGAAAGAAGCTACCACCATCTTCACGTGTGGAAGCAAGCTGTTGGTTTATTAGATTGAAGGACACAGAGAAGACAGTTTCAACCTGAAACTGTCCTGATGAAAAAATCTAATAGAAGTCTCCATTTCCCAAGGGAGGCAGAAACAGGACTCCACTGTCACTGCACATCTCTGAATTCAGTGGCTTGGGAAGGAACACGGTAGCACCGTATGTTCATACACGATAGCTTTAGGGTCCAGCTGCAGACAGGGCTTGCTTACCTCCTGCTGGTGAAGACAGGAGTCTCTGGACTGCACCTGGTGTCCCAGCCCTTTAGCAGGCTGTCATCTCCTCCTGTACAAAGACAAAACATTGTCACCCTGAACACCATCCAAATGGCCAGTATAGGACACTGAGGCAACGCAGTTAACACCACGCTGATGCTTTTCAGCCCTAGGATCTCACAGCATTTAACGGACATACCAAACATCAG
Organism: Oceanodroma leucorhoa; assembly: GCA_030449065.1. Taxonomy (NCBI): domain Eukaryota; kingdom Metazoa; phylum Chordata; class Aves; order Procellariiformes; genus Oceanodroma; species Oceanodroma leucorhoa. The sequence goes on along the minus strand of JASVER010000051.1, from coordinate 809,846 downwards.
TTGAGGCTCACGGTACTCGTCATCACAGACGAGACAGGCATTAACAATATCCTCCCTCTGCTAAGCAAAAACGTTTAGAAGAAAAAAAGACCGGACTCTAAAAGCTCTCTGCTTTCTTTTGCACACCGCAAGAGATTAACATCTTTCTTGCCAATAGCCAGCCAAAGTACAGTTTAAAAGGCACAGCTTCTCCTGATTAACTCCAACCGCTTCCCACAATCAAGAAGCCTTTTACCGCTAGCAGAGGCCCCAACTTTTACAAGCGGTGTGATGCAAGCAGCATACCCAACCCTAGAAAGTAAAATCCCAAGGAACACACATCCCTAAACAAAGGGTCCCCTCCCCAACACCCCCAAATGAGATTCTCAGCCCTTACAGACCTGAATACACAATATCAGTGTCCCAGTAATTAAAAGCAGCAATCCAGGCCTCAAATTTGTGAGCTTCCCACTGGTTCAGGACGTGCACAGAAGGAGCAGATTCATCTATGGAGAAAAGATTCAGCTTCCCCTCTGAATCACTGCTGATCACTCTCAAAGGACATCCACTACAGTGAAACACAGAGAAAACATTAGCAATTACTGAAACTCGTGTCTTAAGAAGCTGTTAGAGTAAAAAATAGCAGCCAAAGTATAGACAGATAATATAACATAATACTATATATGTTTGATTCAACTAAACATCTATAGAAACCGGTAGTACAGTGGAAGGAATGCACGCATTTATACAGTTCTTCTTACCTTCAGCCCATCCCATCTTAAAATCACCTACATCAATGACTCCCACTCCCTGATCTCACAGGGGGAGCAAACCCTCACACTCACGTGAGGGAAAGAAAACCAGCCTTGGGTCTTTCTTTCTCCTAGATGCATAACTTGACTTCGCACATGCTTGGTATTACATCAATAAACAAATTCCATTGAAGAGGGATTTTTTTTCCTCCAAGTCAGACTGACAAGGACCTCTCAGAGTCTCTTCCCTCTTCTGGAGTATGAAGAAATGTTTCATTTCCCTGCTATAACAGGTGTCTGAAGCACTGGCTGATCCTGACCTTTCCCGCTCTCTTCCTGTGGCACAGTATAGTTGCAGTTTTTGGACACAATGTACTTGGAACACTGGCAAAAGTTTTGCAGCTCACAGTGCACAGATTTTCTGACATTCCCGGACATGAACTAGGTACCTTCTGTTTGGTTACCTGCAACTGTAGGCACCGATTTGGTGACTCAGGGCTTCTTTCCAATTCTACATCATATGCCAATTACTAAACCGTACTGAATCTCCCAAATTTCCTCACAAGAGAGACAGGGTCACCCCCTCCCTACAGAGATGTGAAGGCTGCACATTCGGCTTCTAGAAGGGGTTATTTGTCTCTCAAGTGACAACAGTGACAGGCTTTAAAGGGACTTTCCATCATGGCAACGATCATTTATCTTGAAGGGCAGAGGCAAGGGGAAGAAGGAATGTAAGGAAGAAGGAAGTAGAACTGGGAATTCTACTTATTCGTTAAACAGCATGCACAGAAACAGCTTGAATTAGCAAAAGCTACTAAATATTTGCCCTACAGCATTAAGCACATGACTGCCTGATCCCCTCAGTTTCCAGCCTCACACCAAAGGACACCACTATCTGTTTTGCACTTAACTTACAGAAAACATACCCTACCTCTTCCAAGGTACAGCTAATTCATGTTATTTCATGCAGTGATACCATTTCTGAAATCAAATGTATGAGCATTTGAGAGAGGAAGGAGCCACTTCCAAACCAATTCTCTCCCATTTCTCACTAACATGTTTAAACTTCCTAAACGTACTGTTATTAGCAGTTCTTAAGCAGAACTTCACACTAAAATTTCAGCCGTTCTAAGAGCAGAGTTGGATCCAGTAGATCCATCTGCATCCCATTCTGGTCTTTCCTTTTAGCAAAGGCAACAGAAGACACGGCCCTGGCTCACCCACTGCCTTTCACCATAGCACAGCCTCACATTTGTTGTTGATTTAGTCTCTGTTACAGTGGCCACAGTATGTGTTCTTGTTCCTTTGTTACCCTTGCTCTGGAAATAGTAACTTCCAGAGAAGGCGCAAGGAGACAGCAGGGACCAGAAAATCTTAAGCCACTTCACAAAAAGCCACCAAAGATTCATTCATCAAAGTCCTCCACTTACGCTTGAAAACTGTCGCACACACAATGACCTCCAATACCAGCCTTTATCTCCCATCCTCACCATTGCTCTCGTCCTGTGGACCAGTCTAAAGACAAGGCCAGACGCTGTGCACCGAGATCGACCCTGAAGCATGGCTCCAACATGCAGCTGTTCTTCTACTGGAAAGAAAAGGAATGGGTTAAGGCTGTGAAGACAGCAGGTATATAACACTTGTACTGCTTACTCCTACGGCAAATGTTTTCCAGAGACTGGCGAGCATATTAGGGTGCCACACTAAAGAAGAGATGAAACGTCCCATAGCAACGTACAATTGCTTAGTACTAGCTGAAGGGCAAGCATATGCATACACAGGATCCCCACCCTTCTGCTACCCACCTCCCACCAAATCGCCCTTAAACTATGCCCTGACTGTTGAATTCCCTTATAGACTGGCTTCCGCTTTCTTTGCTCTGTGGGAATGGCTCTCTTAATTACTCCCGTCTTTCACCAACCGAAAGAAACCCTTCTCCAAAATTCTTCCCTGTTTTTAACAACTTTGCATCTTCTGCTGCGTTTATCAGTTAGTCCATGCTTATTCTCAGGTGACAGTTTCCAGAGTTTGCTTCTGCTCCCCTCAGGCCTCTTATCTCCCACACTCTGAAGGTGGGTAGAGCCCAACCAGACTCTCTGGTGCCATGAACAAATTTGTGGGATTTATGAGAAACATTATCAGAAGACAAAAGAAGTGTTTAAAAAGCTAAGCATACAGAGGAAACCATGGAAACCATACAGCTTTCCTACATGTCTCTAACACTGCTAATAAATCCAGAAATGTATTAAATCTGGGTTAAACACAGCTTCAACAGCAGCAGGTGTTACAGCCACCTACCTCGCTTCCAGTCAGGTGGCAAAACTCCACGGCACCTGTTGAGTTTGCAATGCCAACCATGGGGTGTTCTGCAACGGGAATGTGGCACCTAAAAGATGAAGTTAAACGAGTCTTGAATGTCCGTCTTTTTTGTATTTAAGGAGGAGAGCAAAGTCATAACTTTTATTCCAGGATGCACAAGGAGAAGGTACTTGACCAAAAAAATCTCATGAAGAAAAACTAAGCCTCCTCAGGTTCCCACAAACCTGCACGGAGGGGATCATATATAGGGGAAATATACTATATATTATTATATAAACAAAAGAGGTCCACAGTCAATGACCAGCTGTTCATAAATAAGCAGAAGAGCATAACAGAAATGAGCACAGCCTTTGCTCACTGGAACAAACTGGAGAAAACTTCCCTCCAACAAGCTGGAGACAGTTTAGTTAGTAAATATTACTGTTGCTGCCATACCAACAGCCAAAATAGGACCCCAGAGGGGCAGACCATGCTGCTGTGAGCTCCAGGCCTCAACGGGCCCACATTACCATTTGATGTCCAGGATGGCGGCAGTGTCAATCCTCTGGATTTCGGTCAGCGGGATGTAAGGCTGGTCCTCATTGTAGTGATACAGGTAGAGGCGCCCAGTCCGGTCACAGGCTCCATTGCTTCCTCGGGAGTCAGTCTACATACAAAATTGGGAAGAAAAGGGTAGGCTTAGCAGTGATTCTACCTCCCCCAGACCTCTCCCCACCGGAGATCTTGCCAGGAGCCGCCAGCAGGACCAAGGCAGAGGGCTCCCACTTTTCAAGTCCCTCCCTTCAGGTATTAAAACTGCCAGAGCTCCCTCACAGCCAGCCACGCTCACCGGCGGGGCCCACTCAGCCCCACGCGCTGTGGCCACCTCAAGCCAGCCCAGCTGGGACAAGGCACGGCCCCACAGCGCGGGGACTGACAGGGCCAGGGCTGGCCGCGGGGCTGAGGCGGCCGCGGGGCACCCGGCGCCCTGCGGAGGTGGCCCGCGGAGGGCGGGAAACCAACCCGGCTCCGGCTGAGGTAGCTGAGGCGGCGGGGGGGGGACCCCCGCGCCGGGCTGAGGTGGCCCGCGAAGGGCGGGAAACACCCGCCGAGCCCGGGCGCGGCGGCTAAGGCGGCCGGGGGGTGGAAGCGAGTCCCGGCGCGGTGCCGGGCGGGCTGGCTCACCGCGGCGGGCGGCCGGAGGTGGTAGGTGCCGCAGGCCAGGATGCTGTGCCAGCCCTCCACCGGGCACCACTCCACCGCGTCCGCGCTGAACTCCGTGTCCACCACCTGCAGCGTCCGCGTCCGGCACGGCGCCGCCATCTCCGGGCGGGCTCATGCTGCGCGGGGCAGCGGGGCGGCTCCGGGGACACCGCGCCGCCGCGCAGCGGAACCGCCGCCGTCTGCTTCCCGGTCAGGGGCGGCGCGGGGCGGGGCGGGCCCGGCTCGGCTCGGCCCGGCCCGCCGGCGGCTCCGCGGGCGGTGCTGCCCCCGCCCGGGCCGCCGAGCCCGCCCGCTCCCCGGGCCGCGCCGTGCCCAGCGTGCCAGAGCAGCCCTGTGGCCCAAGCCGGGCTTGTTGGCACAAGCAGCTCGGGGACTTGCTGAGCTTCAGCCTTAACCGCCCTCGCATGAGGCTTTTTCCCATGAACTCACCCAAGCTCTTTCCAAACGCGGTCTTCTAGCACCCACCGCATCCTGCGGAAAGGGGTCTGCAGCTCAAACGCGTGTTAGGTGAAGGACTGCTGCTCAGTTTTAAGCCAGCGGCTGCTAGTTGGAGAGCAAATCAGCATTTATATTCCCTTGGCATCCTCCCTCTGCCACTCTTAAAGACCTTCCTCGTATCCCTGTCACTCATCTCTCTTTCAGATAGAGATGTGCTCGACGTAGCTGTGCCTTCACAGAAGCTGTTCCAGACCACGGAGGGATCCTGTTCCCTGCCCTGAGCCCTTTCCCTTTCCTCGCAGTCCTTTCCGAGACGGAGGGCGAGAACCGCACACCCAAGATGCGGTGCACAGCCAGTTTATGCCGTGGTGCTTGTCACTGCTCTCCCATCCTTTCCTTGAGCCTGGTTTGCTGCTGCCATTGCTGCTGTTCCCCAAGCAGCAATTTCTGCAGGACTGTGTTTCACAAGCCAAAGGTCTCATTGCTAAGTGAAAACAGTCAGCTAAGGGCTTGTCTTTTGCTATTTTCATATAAGCAACACCGTATTAATTTACACTGAATTTCATCTACTAATCTGACTCATAAGGTCCTTCTGCAATTCTTCACTCAGCCTTTATTATATTTTATTACACTGAATAACCACATCAGTGGATGTTGTCACCTTCCTGATTTATTACTTTTTCCCAATTATTTTTTAATATATCGGGCATCCAACTGCTGACTTCCCTCCACCAAAAACACTCTCCCTTTAACTCTTCCTTTCCTGTCTTTTAGACAGTTGTTTGTCCACATGATGACATTCCCCCTTTTCCCATAGCAGCTTTTTTTTTCAAGTGTCTCGAGCAAAGTCATGATCAAGCGCATTTTGGAAGTTCAAGCAGACTGTACCAACCAAATCCCCTTTATCCTCTGCTTGTTGAGGCCATTAAAACAATTCCAATAGAATTCTGAAGCACAACTTCCCTGTACAAATACTGTGTTGACTCTCCCCAATACTTAGCCATTGATGCTGCATCATAGCATTTATGAATTTGCTAAGAGCAAGTGCTGTGTTCACCTGGCTGTAGTTTGCCACATCTGCCCTCAAACTCATTTCAGAAGCTGTTGTCACATTTGCCATGGGTACCGAGGGAGAGGTTACCATCCCAGCTGGTAGCTCAGCTTATTCATCCTCAGGCTCCCTTAGAGCTCGTAGGTGGCACCGCCTGGTTCTGGCAACTTGTTACTGCTCATTTCATCTGAACTTTAATCTCTCCTAAAAGCACTTCAGTTTTAAACAGATTCTCCGTTGCGGTCTCCATATGGAAGTATTCCGGTGTGAACTCCCCCAGCTCTTTCACAGCGAACACATATGCAAACAATTCACTTCTTTTTTCTGATGGGACTTTATCTTCAGGTCAGACCTTCCTTTTACTGTGCATCATGTCTACTGACTCTGGCAGTCTCCCTGCTCCTGATTTTTTCAAAATTATTTGTGCAAGTTCTATGACAAATGTTCTCCTTATTCCATTTTCCTTTGCATTATTTTGGGGTTTGGGGTTTTTTTGTTTGTTTTCACATTTCACCTGCCAAATCTTAGTCTTTCCATCTTCTACATTTGGACACAAGTTCAGTTTATAAAGGATTTCCTCTTACTCTACAAGCATCCCACACACTGTTGTTGAATCACACCAACCTCCTTTTGTCCTCTCTCAATTCTGTTTTGATGGGTGATAAACATTTGCTCCTGGCCCCAGTGTGGTCTTACACTGTCTCCATGCCACCTGCAAGCATTTAAGTCTTTCAGCTGCCCCTTTTACCTTCACCAGTTTCATTTAAAATTAAATCACCACCACAGAGGAAAACTTAAAAAAATGTAATCCTATGGGTGTATTAAAGGCTCAAATATCAGATGGTAAATACTGAGCCTCACAATACATTATATTTCAGATTTTGTGTTCCTTAAGGCAGCCGTGATTTTTATCAGTTTGAATTGTGCCTTTTGAATGTTTGGGATTGGTAATACCACCCTACTTAGATATGGAGAGTACCTGGGGGGGGGGAGTATCAACATTTCATGGTGTGTTTACACAGCATGTGCACCCTCTGTTACAGGCAGCATCAGTAACGCTGCAGGTTTCTGACATGAGCTGGATTTGCAATGACCATGTCCTCTAACCCTGTGCTTTTTAAATACTTGCCCATATGAGGATATCCCTGTCAGCCTGGTTTCTTTAAGAGGGGAAAGGAGGTCCTTTACGAGAGCTTCACCCTCTGAAAAACCATAGAGGCTATATGAAGCAGAGCTACCATGTTCAAGGGGAACTGGTTCCTTTCTGACACAGCTTTAAAAAAAGGGAAGATCTCTGTAAGTTACAAAGATTTTCTGCCAGAATCGTTGATCACCCAACTCCCCACACCAATCGGGAAAAACTGCTCTGCAGGCAGTGACATGCTTACTGCAGTCCCCTTGGGACCTTTCTAAGAGTCCAAATCCCTGTAGCCACTTCCCTCCTCTGGCACAAGGACAGTCTGGAGTCAAAGGTTACACACTGAAGTCAGAACCTGTGTTATTTCACCAAGGCCTTTCAAGATGTCCAGGCAACCTGTTACTTTTCATTCGGTTGATGGTCTAACAGACCCCTAACCTACTGGGCATCTTCCCTCCCCACCTGCTTCACCCCTTACTCGCATCCCCTTCCCTCCCCATTCACTGGTATCAGGATTGCCCTAAGCACCCACCATCCTATTTTTGCAGACTCTTTAGCTCGAGTCTCACCATTCCTTCATTCCCGTCATCTGCTGCTCAAGAGAAATCTACCCGTTGCCCCATCAGGGCTTCCTCTGCAGTCTGCCTTGATCCTCCTTCCTCCTTGCAGCAATATTACAAACATTAGGACTAACCACGGCCATTTTCCCTGCTCAGTGCTGCAGAAGCGTTTAAATGCTCTAAGGCTGCACTTCAGTTTGCTAAACATGATTACTGGTAATACAATGCAAAATTGGCATGACAAATAGCAGCCTTTTAAAAAGGCAAGGAAAAAAGTCAATACTTCTGCCCTTTTCAATGGATTACCTCGAATAAAAAAAAAAATATTCCTTATGTCCCATTTTATATTCATCAAAAACTGTACAGTTCATTTAAAGCAAATAATTGAATGTTTCCTTAAAAAAAAGTATCACCTATTATAGGAAAATTTCATTAGGTCCTGCTTGACTTCTTCATACTTAAGGGCATTTTAGGCTGCCTGAACAGAAAAGTTAACAGTATAACCATGAATTAAGAATTGCAACTTGACAGTGTGCCTACCAAGTGAACTTCCAGCAGGAAGCTTCAGAAGTTCTTTGTTATTTCCCAAGATCCTGAAAGCCAAAATATGAAAACCCACCCGAATACTAATAATTAAGAACTTCCTGTGCAGATATTAGAAACATAATATAATATTGGAAGTCCACAGCAATTCAATTTTTCTAACAAACTGAATACAAGCAAGACCAACATTGCAACATGAAGTGGCAAAGTGAATCCTGATTGAAACTTTAAATTCTTAATGGCTTTTACAAAAAAATTTAAATACCTATTTCATTAAGCACTCCGAGAAAGGCTCTGCATTAAGCATTCAGCAGTTCACATTTTTCTACTGTGAAGTAAGACTAATACCTGGCACTAAATTATCCATTTAGTTCTTCAGGAAACTCAGTTGATACTCCTTGTATTTCTAAGGCAAAAATGAAAAAGCTTTCAGATTATACATGACAAAATGTCCGAAAAGAAAAACAGGTGCGTACTCTGCAAGTCAAATTCTCCTCCCTTATTATTGTTACTCAGTACTGCATTAAAAAAAAAAATCAGAAAGTAATTCTTGGATTGATGGCATCTCTTTAAAAAATGAATAAATAACTAGAATTACCAAATATTAGATCATTGAAATGTATCTGCACATCACTATAGTATTTGCTATGCTTACGGGGAAGCCACAAAGGCAACCACATCCACAGACAGCTGACTACCTGAGCTTCCCTACAACTACTTCATACGCAAAGGTTTCATAACAGGAAAGCTAATTCAGCTTTCTAAAAATACGGGTTGCTTCAATCAGAATCTCCAGCAGCCCTTCTCTGAAGGCAGCGACACGCTGTAGCTTGCCTGTATGCACAGATCCCAGATGGTCCCCTACACTCTGCTCCAGTTCCTGGTGCACTGGTTCCTGCTGAGTAGGTATTTCCAACGTCCAAGTGTGACTGTGCTCTGAAAGCAGCTGGAAGGGAACAGGAGAAAGCTAGAGAGTAGACAATGATTCATTTCAACCTTTACTTTGTTTGCTTTTTTTTTTTTTTTTTTTTTTTTTAAATATAACTTCCATGCAGAGTTCTCCAGAGTAACTGCTGATGTCGGAGCCTGCCTTCTGGCCTTGGCACAGCCACAGACACTTCTAGCCACATGGGAGGAAAAGCGTTTGCTACGTGACTTTTTTTTTTACTTTTTTTTTTTTTTTAGACTTGTAGGCCAACAACGTGTTCTCATCTGAACATTACAGTTAATGAGTCCTATCAAGAATTTCTAACAAAAACTGTACATGAGTTTACAAACGTATTAACATATAAATAATGAGAAGCTTCCTGCCTGGAGCCTCCACAGTAGTCTTTTTGCTTGAGAATATAATACTGGAAGGGTAGACCCAATCCCTTTCCACAGCACCAGTCAGAGCTGGCTTAGTCCAGTCAGCCATTCTGCTCAAGCATCACAGGGTTTTTCTTCTTCAGTGCCTCTGGCTTCAATAAGCAGTCTGTCATTAGTGTGCAAAAGCAAGAGTCCAATGCCTTTGAGAAGGAATCCTGCTGCTAAGAGGCCTGCGCCACCCGGTCACCGTTCTGGTCCGAGCTCTTGCTGGAAGGTCCGTTTCTTCTCCCGACAGTGTTTCTTGTGAGCAGGCCAGTCTTTCTGCTGGCATTGTGACCCACAGTACCTCGCTACCTGGCATCGGCCACAAATGTTGAATTCACGTAACTAGGAAGAACACAAGACAGCGTTAGGGAGCCTGCTCAGTGCCAAAGAGCACCCCTACATCATTTCCCAAGTAGGTTTATGATCAAATCTTTTGCACCTATCACAAATATGAATATCCTGCCATGAGTGTCAGAGTATCAAGAAGTTTTGAAGTAATTGCACTTGTTGATTTTGCAGTTGCTCTCGCAGAATCATATTATGGGCTTAATAGAAAAAATATTTGAGCACTTCACATTCATTCTCACACTGCTACTGTTTTGCCAACTTAAGTTCTGTTGGTTTTTTTTCCACTACTGCCCAAAACCTCTTACAATGCTTCCTCCTCCTGTCTTATACAGCTGCTTGCTCATTCCAGCTCTGGGTCCCTAGAGGAATGCTTCCACCTGTCCTTTCATACACTCGGCAGAAATTACACTCCTCCCAGTAAACCACTAGGTCATTTATTGTCCCAAGTCAAAACTATATTCTCTCAAACTGAAAATTATCGTAGGGTCTGAAGATTCATGCCAAAGAAAACCTGAGTTAAAAAGAATTATCGCTTTTAGGAACTGAATGGCACGTGTAAAGCTTTACACTTCAAGGAACAAATCCCTGGACGCACGTGGTAGCCCGAGTCATTACGTGCTTACTTTCACCTCTGTTGAACACACCTGTTTTTCAATCATTGTGCATGGGGGGTAGTGACATTCATAATATGTGCATGAGTTCTCTTCCTCCTCCACAACATCCCCGTTAGCGTTGTAATATCGTGTTACATTCAGTACAGGGAACTGCTCTTCTATAGGATCTGTAGGAAGCTGTTGGATTGCCAGCCAATACAGACTTTGTTCTCTGTAAAAAACAAGTAAAAGTTTAGCCCATAAATTCATAGTAAGCATACAGGAAAATCAATTCCAAATTCATTAACAAAGTAGGTAGGGTTAACATCGTATTTAGCCTGTTAAGCCTCACACTACATATACTCCTCAAATATAGCATCTTTTTAGGGCTATTTTAGACTAAATGCAAAAAAGTCAAATATCTATCAAGAAACATCTACATCAAGCAAAATTATTTCTGTGTAAATGGCTTGAAGTGAACTCCCAGAAACATGCCAGGATAGCATCATTGCCATTCACTACATCTCCTCAAAATCAGTTTAATAAGCGCTGAACATCCCTATCTTATGGGTGCTGCAGGGAAGTGTCCAGTGTGATGTTAAGTCTATGGGTCTCCCACCAAAAATGAACACACTTGCATTACATCACAAATTAAACAAATCCATCCTGACATTAAGAGTTTGACGTGCTTTGAGTAACATTAGTGCAACACGGCATGTAGGAAGTTCCCACAACCTGCTAAGTGAAAGGCGATAGAGGCTGATCCCAGGACCTCATTTTGTTTTCAACCCAAATATACGATGACAAGTGTAAGCATTTTGCAGTTGCTGGCTTCTACGGGTTGCGTTAGAATTTCAATGCCTGAGGACAAGAGCCACAAGCCAGTAAAGTCTGCAGACTGAATTCAGCGTGCCCAGATGCCATCACTCAAGCAGAAGGGCTTACTGTTTTACTGCGGTGACGTATGACACAGCAGGACCTCTGCATAATACCGTGGGCTTAGATGGTCCCTTCACAGCTAGCATGAACAGTGAGCATTAACTCTGTTCCCCAGGTGAGGAAGCTCAGACATATAGTGATGAGTTAAGTAGCCCAAGGTCAAACAAAAAAGGCTCTGCCAAGATGAAAATCACCAAAGGAAGGAGACATAACAATTTAAGATATTTTCAAGTTCTTTTGATGGCAACTCCCTACCAAATACTGACGTACCTTTGTTTACTAGAGATTTCTTCAGCTTTGGGTTTCCAACCCCAAGGAACTAGGCGCAGATTGTCTAGGCGGTTGTCCACTGTCACTGAATTCAGATGTACCACCTGAAATCCAGGAGCAATCCCTCCCCGGTGTCTCTCCCTGGAGGAGACAAAAACAACCTGAAGGTCAGTGATGAACAAGATTCCATAGCTAAAAAGCAAAGAATCATACTCATTCCAGAAGATATGCTGCATTCTAGCCTGCTGGCTGGTGTCACTGAAGCAGTCGCAGTAAAACCTGGGTTGCCAACAGACTACACTGGCTACTTCAGATATATCAACTCCCAGAAGAAAGAGACTTGTCCCAGGACGTTATTTCCATTATAAATGAATTGGATCAAAAGACAATCATGGTATATTTTAATTGTAAGCATATTGCAAAGAAAGCTCCAGAGACTACTACTCCAGTTAGTGCAAGAGCTCTGTTCCACAGAGCAGACTTGAAAGGTGCCAATACTGGTTTACTATTTCAACAGGAAATTCTACCAGCCATATTTATGCAAGTTTGGCACTGGTGTGAAGTCACAGAGTTTGTTATTTATGAAGAAATGTCTCTTAACAAGCAAGAGGACAGAGGTTTCATCAAGTATGCAAATGATTTTTAGACTCTAATTGTGCATAACGCATAGAAAGGCTGCAATGACTCCACAGTTGACCAAGAGACATCTACTGAAACGTGCTCAAAGCCAAAGCAGGACTACTATTAAGGAGGATGGCTGCACGTTAAGTCCTATTGCGATTCTTCCCTATTGCCTTCTAACAGTTTTCATTTCCCATTCCACCTTCTTTCCACCTCTCCTTTCTGTATTTCATGAAGTATCAAGTTCACTGTCAGGCACCCTTAGGCCTGGATAATTTTCCATATCACTTCTTGCAGGAATCCCCATCCCACCTGAAGTGTAAGGCTCGGACAGAAATTGTGTCTCGGTATGTTTGCTACGCCATGATTAATTTCACAGCACAGAGAGAACATACTGGCAGCAATCAAGAAGGACAACGTAAAACTGACCGCGCTGTCTGAGGGTTACCCAGCATTTCTTTCCAGGAGACCGTTCCAACAGCTACTTACAACTTTACCCAAGCCTAGTTTGGATGCGGCTTCCAGCTCAGTGTTTACTGAACATTTCAGTTCAAATGGCTCATCCAATTCTGAAGAGATACGATTTGCCCAAGTTAAAAAATTCCCACTTTTTTTTTTTTTCCCTTTACAGAGCCCTAGCATTATCCACCAGAACAGGGAAATTCACTTCAATGTGACGGACAATGAAAAATGTAGTCTTTTGTTTTCCTTGTCAAAATCCATCCAGATATGGTTAAATTACACACTTTAATTGTGAAGAATTAAAAGGGGAAAGAAAAACTCTTGCAATTCACATATGTCCCCAAACTTCCTAGAACTTAATGAGTAAAATTCCCTTGGAGAGGCTACACGCAGCACCAGCACACAGCCCGAGCTCCAGCTCGTAGGCAAAGCAACTCTTCCTGTAACAGCAGCCCTGCACGAGAACGGAGTGTGGATCCTCCTGCTAGCGTGTCTTCGGGGCCTCCACAGAAGAGGGAGAAGCTCTCCCCTTCGAAGGTAAAAAGAATAAAATCCTTCGGGGGGGTGGGGGGAGCGGAACCACACAACAGCAAACAAACTATGGAAAGGAGTCTGCTGAAACGCCCTAAAGGAGGAAAAGCTACTTTTGAGTTGTTGAAGGCTACTGGAGGGTCTGGCACGGAAATCAGGAATCCTGAGGGCTGCAAGTGGGAACCCAGAAGGTACATGGACCCAAACAGATGGGGGGGAGCATCAGTCGGATACAAAGACAGGGAAGGAGTTAAGGTTCTTGGACTGAGACTAGGACAAAGTGCCAAAGGAGAGATGGGATAGATATGAACGAGGAATCTGGGCGGAGGAGACAGAAGTTCGGAACAAGAGCAAACTGTGCAGGAGGGGAAAGGGAGGAGGGGAGTCTAAGACCAAGCTAAGAAATATTTTTGAAATGGATTAGATGATGAGAGTTTAAGAAAGGTTGGAGCTGGGGAAAGAGAGAGGATTACGAGAGATTGTTCATAACACCAGGAAGCCACAGCAGAGTGGCACATACCTACCACTGCTCCTACAAAGTCTAGGTCTGCACCCACAACCCTCCATAAGGAAATATTGATAAAATTCACTAGCACAGCGAGCCCACTTTCCTCACTTTATACTGTATAAACCCAAATTCATCTACATTGCTGTCAGTTTTTCTACTACCTCAGCTGACAAAGGTCTTAAAGTAAACGTGAAAATTGGGTCTTGCTGATGACCGGTAGAAGTGTTAACACAATACCCCTTGACTGAGATGCCAGAATTAGCACTAGCAAATTCAGGACGGTCCCCTTTCTCCATACATGTTCAAGCAACCTTTGAATGCACAAGCATGTACGACTCCTCTCCCTAAACCTATGCTTCAAAAGTGTGCAGCACGGACAATCTCCAGAAGTTAATCAGAAATATGCAATGAAGGACAGGCTCATGGAAGAACCTGCCTTCTCCCTGCAGGAGACAGAGAAGAAACAGCCTCAGTAAGACAGCCAACTGCCCTGCAGAGCCATAGCTTCCACCTCCCCCACCACACCTGAGTTCCTACAAGATGCCAGGCAAAACACTTAAACCAAAACTTTTCAGAGAATTAACTGGATATTGTTCTTTTTGTATTTCAGCAGCTAACTTGAGAAGTGAAGCCTGTAAAGAATTGCCAACAGACAACAGCAATTCAAGTCAACAGGAGCCATAACCGAGTAGGTTATAGGCAGTATGATGGTAAATGCTCTAAAAAAAAAAAAAGAAATCAGGTCTTAGATGTCTTTTTGAGCACACAGTTAGTGATACTTATGACTAATCTCCTGATGCTGCTATTCCCCAGGGAATATCACTACACCCAGCCAAAATACAGCAAGCTGGGATTTCTATACAGGGAACAGGGCGAGAAGATGATAGACTTATTCTGCAGGTCCCTAGCCAGAGACATTCAAATCCTGCTTTGGAGGAGGTAACAGTCCATCCTGAAAACACAGCAAGCACAAGAGAGGCTGCATGAAGTTCTTCCTGAAAGAATATTTGCAGCAAACGTGGGTATTTTTCAGATCTTGGTTCCCATTTAGTACTGCGGTTCACTCTCTGCAAGGATCAGCAGGAGGGCTTTGGGGAAAAGTGGGAGAAGGTCCCTGTCATTGCTGCAGATTCGGTAGCTACCAGCTTCCTCTTTTGAGGGCCGTCCTATGTGAACAATGATAGCTGCTTAACGAAATTTAAAAAAAAAAAAAAAAAAATAAAAATTTTCAAATCTGCTTTGCTAGCAATAGCATCCAACACATGTCTACTCACTTCATCTTAAACTAGAAGCACACAATCAGGTTAGTTTTTTCAGAGTGAGCTGATTTTTTAGGATATGTTTGGGAGAGAACAGTTGAATTACACTCCTATACCTGCAGTAATTCAAGTTCTTTGCTTTTCATTTACCCAAAAAGCAAGGCTGGCACTGGAGTAATGACTGCTACTGCCCATCTCTCCTGTCTTTCAAAGGCTCCAAAACCTTCAGCACTACTCCTTCTCACAAAGGGAAGGACCTGCCACTAAAATACATTTCTGTTTTGTTTTCAACGCAGTCCCCAGTGCAGATAAGTAAAACTGAACAATACACCTATTCTGTTGAGGAGGAGCATGTGCATAGCACCTGTAGCCAAAGGCTTTCTAAAGACATTAGGAGACTCAGTCACAAAGGTATACTAACCTGCATTGTGTTAGCTTGTAATTAAAGATCACAGCAAAACGTACACCCTCAAAGGGATCAAACTGAATTTACAGAAACAGCTGAAATATTTCGTATTTTCTAGTAGAAGAATTTGACTTTGCAACTTCAGAACTGCAGCTCCGCTTGCCTGACAGTTTATGCCCGCCTTTGTGACTTTCAAAAATCCCTATTACATACACAATCTCAGATTTTTTTAACACCACCGCATGCTAGAGTGACACAATTTAAATTACTTAACTGAATATGTTAGAATTATTTCCTAATTTAAGTAAAACAAACCAGAAGAGGCAATGACTGGGCTGTGTAATAAGCAAACAGCTGCACTGTCATCACCTACACAGCCTTCAACAGTCAGCTGGAATAATTTTAAGGTGCTGTTTAATGCTACTTACGGACTACAATTATTACTGTATGAGGTTCACAGTTAGCAGTAGCTGACAGTGATTTACCCCACATACTGTAGCCAACTTCGTAATAATTTTCAAAGTTGTATGTGCAACAAGATTAAACATTAACAGATGCAGGTTAAAATCCATATTTAATTAGCAGATTGTAAATAATAATAATGGTCTCTGATATTCTTCCTGTCTCCCTCCTCTTGTACAGAGACTAGTTTGGGGAATAAAAAGTAACCTGGAACAACAAAGCAAGCACAGCTCTATCTTGGGCACTGTGACTACTAAGTATAGTTTATGGAACTGAATAGAAAACATGCTTAATTTCTCAAAAAGGGCTTTTAAAAGAAATAACAGTTCTCTTTAGCACACCCTATCTTTTCTAAAAACCCATGAGCATATCTGGAAAGAGCAATGTATTAGCTCACCAGATGAACTAATCCCTCACAACTGAGTAAGTTGGCCCCTGAATCTAAACTGGCAGCTACAAAGGATATCCAGCAATGATTCTTAGAATATGGAAAATAAGACGTAGCAGCTGATATGAAGCACCATCAGCACCACTTGAGGCAGCTTTCCAGAGGGCCAAACAAAAAAACCCAAAGTTTTAAGTTATCAGAGGTGTTCTCTCTCTTGCCAGTGCTCTGCCAATTCGACGTACCTGATTATTATGGGACAAAAAAAAAAAAAAAAAAAAAAAACCAAAAAAAAAAAACCTCAAAAGGTTAGTCTTCACCTATTAAATGGAGCCAGTCCCCTGCTTCCCCACCCCTGAACCGAAGTTTTAGTAGCATTTCTCAGATTTAAAGAGTCTCTACTAGAATACTCATCTATCACTGTTTTCCCTGGGAATAACGTTATTACAGAGACTCAGCTGTCTGAAGGCTCAGTGCAAAACCAAACCATAATAAGATCTATCGGCACCCCCTGTGCTGGGTTTCCAACTGAGTGCAGCTGCAAGCCTCCTGAGAAGACTTAAAATACTACAGGCAGAGAAATAAACAACATACAAGCCGGTGGCAGCAAACTCCACCTTAGCGAGCCCTTAAAGTATTTAGCTCTCCTTACAATACCTACCAAAGCAGCTCATGCAGGAGACGGCCAGATCCCCTTCCACGATTTTTGTCGAACGCGTAAGCAAATATTTTAGCACCATTTCCATCAGCGTCTACCTCCATCCGAGCCTAGAGAAAAGGGAAAGGCTTTGAGAACATCCATCACCGAGCAGCAGAGCACATGCTCCACTGGGATGCGGGAAGGACCCAATCTTTAACACTTGTCTCCTAGAGGTCACTTGACCTTAGTGGAATTTGAGTTGTTTCAAACCTCCAAGGGGAACCAACCAGCTCTGCTATTGTGGTTTATGAAGATGGGGAAGGGAGGAAAGGAGGCTGCGCACAGCAGGAGTCCCACTTGGACAAAGAACAGCAACAATCCAGTTGTGAGCCTGGAGGGCCAGGATCCATTCTCCGCTCTGGCGCAGATTTTCTGTACAGCCATCAGCAAGCCACCAAGGCTTTGTTTTCAGTGTGGCTTTACACCAATCTAATTAGGGGTTGCTAGTGAAAGGAGTGGTCCTGCCCTCTTTTCTCCACTCCATAACTTTGTGTTGGCGCTAATGCTCACAAACTGTACTAAAGACTAGACAAATTTAGGATACTCGCAGTGTATTACCATGCTCAGTGATGGTACACGCTTACAGTGAGCTACCACAGAGGAGGAATAGGCAAACTCGGTGTTTTCTGGTAGCAGCATTGCCACAGCACTTCAAACTCCTAAGAGCAGCTCTGAAGTACCCGCTGCGCTACAGGCGCTAAGCAAAAGATGGTCCCTCCTCCAAAAAAGCCTTAGTTTTATAAGATTTTGTAATCAATAATTCTTTCCCTTTCAAAACCTTGGTAGAATCCCCCTACCCTCCTTCAGTAGATGTTAAAACATTTTTTCTGGTCCCATAGTAAGTTACAATTAAAGAAGTTTTTCTCATCCAAGACTATGTGCAGAGAGAAAATTTTTGAAGTTTGCCAAACCAAATAAGGGAAGACAAATTACCGGTTCTCAAAAAGTATATGAATAGAAAGCTGAAAACAAAAAACTAAGTAATAAATTAATTCGTTTTAAACTAATGCTTGTTTAAAACGAAAAAACAGAGCTTTTCCTGTTTGAAAGCGTTCACATTGGTATTTCAACGATTTCAAACTTTTTTTTCCCCCCAAAGCAGGAAAGTTGTTGGGCAGAGCACTTCCATCAGCAGTTTTATTTAAGCATGTCACACAGAAAGAAGAAAAAAAAAAAAAAACCTTCAGCAACAGATTGCAATTACCTCCACCCCCAGGAACACTGCAAACCGGTCCCACAGCACAGTCCTCGCAGGCACCGTTGGCCCGAGAGGCGACGGAGGGGCCCCGGCGCCCGCAGAAGCCGGCGGGAGGAAGGGGAGGGGGGCTGACGGCCGGTTCGCGGGGTGCAGCGAAGGGGATTCGGTATCGCGAGTGACGACATACGCCAAACACAGCAGCTACCGCGGGGCCGCGGCAGAGCGCGGGCAGCACAGGCGGGACGGGGCCGCCGAGAAGCGCC